>PVJS01001955.1:0-90115 GCA_004027185.1 Glis glis
AAAAAAAAAAATTGTTAGCAAGAACTCAAAGATATTTACTGAACATTGGGATTTACTAAAGTTCATGATATTTATAAAATTTTAATGAGATCTACTCAGTAAATTTTTTAGATATGATGAATTATCTTTTTAGTAACCAAATTAACACATGTATGGAGTTAAAATAACTTGGAATACATATTGAAATATAATTAATGAAAAAAGCAACTGGATTTACATAAAATTGTAGGAAAAATATCACCATTATTAAGTAATGAATGTAGAAGTTATGTGAAAGATATAGGTATTTGGAGTATGTGTCATACTGACAGCTATAGGAATCATTGACTTTTATTTTATTGTGGCTTGAAAGTTGTGAATTCAGTTTCATCATTTGTTGAAAGTATACCAGTCAGCATTTCTTTTAATTTTATAATAATCCTAACAGTTTAATACTATAGCGTCCTTCTGGAACATGAGGAGATAGAATTTCAGAGAGGAATGGACCAAAGTCACATAACTATTAAGTGGAACAATAAGGATTCAAATGAAAGCCTTCTATTACTTTCCCTTGTTAACTCCTAGCAATTAATATTCAAAATATGCAAATAAGCAATAGCCACATGACAGCATGCTTTTTTCCTTTTTTTTTTTTTTAATTTTGTTGTCCAGAGGCAAAAGTTTCCACTCCTTGATTCATCATTTTTTTGTGTGTGTGGTGCTGGGGGATTGAACCCAGGGGCATTCTTCCTCCGAGCTATACCCTCAGCCCTATTTTATATTTTATTTCCAAACAGGGTCTCACTAAGTTGCCAAGAGTCTCACTAAATTGCTGAGGCTAGCCTTGAACCTGTGATCCTTCTGTTTCAGCCTCCCAAGTATTGGGATTGCAGGCAAGAGCCACTATCCCTGGCTAGGGACTTTTCTTAAAGAGATGGCTTTCTGCCTCTCTCTCCTAGTAGGTAGCGGGCACCTGTGGTTGGTTTTGTGTTGATAGCAAACTTCCCTTCTTGTTACATGAGTGCTTTTCGTACACATCTATTCTCACACAGTGGTTATAAAAGATTCTAGAATGGCCAAAATAAGACAGAAAATTCTTGATTTTCTAGAACGGGGGAAACAAAATTCACCAAAGATCCTTATGTTCCCTTGAAAGCAGATCAAAATCATACTAAAGGTAGCTGTCTGTGAGCTGTTCTTTTTCCAGAAAACTTCCTTATACACAGCAAATGTATGGTTTTATTTTTTTTTTTTTGAGGTACTGGGGATTGAACCCAGAGGCGTTCTACCTCCGAACTACACCCCCGGCCCTATTTTTTATACTTTATTTTGAAACCGGGTCTCACAAAGTTGCGGAGGGCCTCACTAAGTAGAGAGGGAGAGAGAGAGACAGGGAGAAAGAGAGATAGAGAGAGCTGAGGCTGGCCTTGAACCCGGATCCTCCAGTCTCCGCCTCCCAAAGTACTGGGATTACAAGCATGCACCACCAAGCCCGGCTAAATGTATGTTTTTAACATGTGTGTATGTATTTTAATATGTATGTATTTAATATGTATGTATTTTAATTCTATTACATGACATTATCCAGTCTTAAACATGAAATACTAAGATGTTTATGAAGGAGTTTTCTGCCACTTAAACACAGAAAGAAAAGCTCCAGGCTGTGACTGTTATTTCTGTCCCCTGGAGTTTACACATTAGAGCCCTTCTTTGCATGCACCAAAACTAAACATCTTGCCAGGGGACACATAGCCCCGCGTGCCCTGCTAAAGAGGGGCATGTGAAGCTTGAAATGCTTGAAATGACAAATAGCCCGGCAGGCCTGGCCTCTTCCCCTCCTGCCCTGAGCTGCTGGCAATCTATTTCAAATTGTGTGTGCACTGTAGGGTGAAGCGTGTAGTGTAGGCAGGAGTGCCAGCCTCACCCCGAGCAGTGTCCTGTTGAATATGGGATTAGGTGCAAGTCTCCAGGGATGAGCCAGAGAACAAAAGTGCGTATCATCACCAGAGGCATGACAGATGAACAGACGCAACCTCTACACTCCACTCCTTCAATGTGTATGTGTCATAAGGGGTTCTGTCAAATATTTTTTAAATAGCCAACAACAACATAAAGTACCCTCCACATTTCTTTAGACGAATACTTCACCCATTCATGGAGGCACCGTTTGAAGGCCTAGAATAAAAATCTGAATTTTGAACTGTCTTAAGTTGAAACTAGCCTTGCCATTTTTGTTTAAAGTCCAAATAGTACTCTCCAGTACACAAATGTCACTTTCTGAATCGCAGAGAACTGAGTGCCTTGCCTACGTCTGTCAGGCTGGCGGCTTCATACATGGAAATTTCTGGAAGCCAGACACTGCAACGGGGCCCACCGGGCTGCTCCGTGAAAATGGGGGCGGTGCTCACACCTGCCTGCTTTTTTTCACTCTAAGGCTTAGTTATTTGTAAATGTGTGATCTGAATTTTGTAACATTTTTCTTCACCCTTTGAAATGACTCTTTTCTATATCTATCTATTATCGCGTCCCCAGGTTTCCACCTAGTTGGTCAAGAACTGAGATCAGCCTCCCTATTAATACTAACACCATATTTTTCCCAAAAAATATTTAGCAGTGTCACCGTAGAGTTAAAAATGGTTAGAGTACATCCCATTGCAGGCGCTGAAATATAATTTGCTAGGCGTCCATTGGCACACAATTGGATTAATGCACGTTTGAGATCGGCCTCTCGCCCTTCCACAGCCGCCCTGGTGAAGACCAAAAACAACTCTACAAAACTCTACAGTCCTCCTCATCTCCCACCCCCACCACTTTCACCTAGATTTAAATACAGTTGATTCAACCAGGGGATAAAACCTCAATTTTAAAAAAAGCATAATATGTAAATAACCTCATAACTATTTTTTAAATCTGTAACAAATAATGAATTGGGGAATTTAAAATCAAACTGACAGATTGGGGCTATGTAAGCAACCAATTCAAATAATTCCATGAAAAAAACCTTTACATATTTTGCACAACAAAGGAAAAAGAATAGAATTGACCCATTTCCACAAGACTTCAGAGAACATTTTATACAAATGACAGTGGATCATCTATATCCTGTAATATTATGCTAGGAGGAAGAGATAACTTTGTCCTACTTTATATTAACACAGGAATTTTAAAAGTATTTTTTCAATTTTTTAAAGATACAGTAAATTCAGCAATGATTCCCTTATAAAGAAATTGATTATATTTTTTTGTATTTTATCTTCTTATGGTAAGCATTGCTAAGTATTTTTGAGATAGGAAACTGGAGACTATATAAATGAAAAGGATAATTTAAACCAACCTGTGTCTTCTCTCAATTTTGTACAGAAATTGGGCCAATATCACAAAAATCTGCAGAAGTATATATGGTAAATGTGTGGTTTTTGAAAGTCCTGGATTTGAATCCAGGATCTGACACTTACCGGGTAATCTTGGGCAATTTTACCTCTCTAGGCTTCTATTTCCTCATTTGTAAACTGTGTACAAAATGCCTCCCCCCGTTTCTCCCTGTGATAGAGGCCAGAACTTGGTGATTTGGTGTGTGTTCTAGTCATTTCTGTGCAGGAACTTACCCTCAGTGTGTGTCAGGATACACCTGCTCCTTCAATTACTGGGCCTACATCAGTGTAGACCACTTTACCTTCTACTTCCACTGCCATCCCTCCAGCACCATGAAGGGCTGCATATACATGCGCCTATCTACACACACATGCAAGCCCCAGGCATCCTTTGGACACCCCTTGGGCCTCGGACCCACACAACAATGCTGCAGCCTGGTTCTCTCCTCTGGAGATCTGATCTGCGCAGTTTGGCCAGAGAATTCTGGCATCTCAGGCTCTCATGATCTCGGTAAGGTATGGACTTCATGGGTAAGCACCTCAGCCTTCCTCGCCCTCAGTAATGATGGCATGTTTGTAAGAGGGCAGAAAGGCCCCTCTCAGGTACCATCTCTGGCTGGGGAGGAGTCTCACCCCACAATTCCTGAGACTATCTCTTTTTTTGACATTGGAGATTGAACCCAAGGGCATTCTACCTCTGAGCTACACTTCCAGCCCTTTTTATTTTTTATTTTTATTTTGAAACAGGGTCTTGCTAAGTTGCTGAGGGTCTCAATAAGTTGCTGAGGCTAGCCTAGAACCTAGGATCATCCTGTCTTAGCCTCCCAAATACTACAATTACAGGTGTGCACCACCATGCTGGCTTCCTGGGACTATCTTAAAGGCTATATGCTCTTTCCTTTGGGTTTTCCTCCTAGTTTATGTAATAGTGAATAATATTATTTTGTAGTTGGCTTATGTAGAATACAGAATGCTATCAGCTGCAAAGAAGTAAAAACTTTAACTTAAAGGTTAAACGGCCCATAATAAGAAATGTCTGAGGTATACCTTCCCAAGGATCAATAATGCTGAAGCTCCGTGACATCACCGCTAGTGTGGGTTCCTTTCAGTTGTCCTTAGAATGAGCTGGTTTTGTCTTCATGTCCCAGGCAGCATACCCAGATGTGACAACAACTCCTGTCAGGGAAGGAGATGGTGTCTCCCATCTGTCTCTTTTTATTGTTAAGGAAAACCTCTTAATGAAGTTCCTCCATCAAATTCATCTTACATGTCATTGGCCCAAAGTGTCAAACATCACCTAAACCAAGGGAATGGGACAATGATGATTACAAGTGCATATTATGTGTGAAGAGAGCTGGTGTCCGCTTAGAAAGAGGAGAAAAAAGCATGTGCCAAAACCCAACTATGTTTGTCAGAGCAGATAAAGCTGGAAACTTATTGCCTTTCCCTAGGAGTGCCAAATTTTTAGTCCAAATGCAATTGAGACGCTCTCTTTTCAATTCTCACCGCCTCCCTGGTGCTCAGTTGAACCCACCCCTGGAGGTGTACTGTTTCCTGTCTCTCTGCAGTAGAAGGAGCCTTCCCTGCACGGTGTCACTTGCTTTTTCTGAAAGCAGCACCTCACACTGAACATCAATAAAATATTTTGCCAAGAAATAGAGTGTGTGGCCCTAGGCGTTTAGGTGATGTTTTTCTCTTTCCTCCTGGAGTGCCTCTCACTCCGTGTCTATTATTAGAGGAAGGCCCACTTCCAGCGCCTGCTGGAGGCCACATCAGTTCAACCAGTCCACAGACTTTTCTAAGGACTATCTCTGAACTTCTTTGACTGTGGATTTCTTGTTTATTCTTCACTATAGCATTTCAGATAGAAAGCACCTATCTCTCTGTCTCTCCTGTAATAGGCACTCAACAGTGTTTGCTTTTTGCTTTCTCCTGATGTCCAAGTGTTGGTCAGCCTCCTCTTCTACACATAGAATGCACTAGACAACAATTTTCCTAGTAAATCAGGTAGTCAACTAAGTTTGCAGAGGATAGTTTTATAAGATTACCAAGTCCCCTGCAACACCTGAAATCAATAAACCAGTAGCCACTGATCTAAGCCCCTTTCTTTATTTTCTTCCTTCAACCTGTGAAATATGAGCTTCCATGAATGTAAGGCCCAAACCTTTGATGTGGGTGAATGTGAAAGAAAAGATGAGTGTGATGAGATTAAAAAAAAAAAAGAAAAAAGAAAAACTCCAGGATAGTAAGAATAAAACAACGCTGACATCTCAAAGAATAAAGTTAAGCTCACCTCTGGCCTCCACCAGTTTCCTCCCAAGCTAATGAGGTAATGATTAAGAACTTGGGGTAAAGAGCATGAAATGTCCTTTTTCCTAGATGAAAAGCTGGGCTAGATTGTGTGTCCATTAGAAAAATAAATTGCTATGTAAAGTGAGCAAACTCAGACTTCACGAGTTGGACTCAAATAATTTCCTTTCTTCACATAATGTTTTCCCTTGTTGCCTTCATACAGAAAACTAACCTCAATAAGGCTCTTAATTAATGTGTATTTTACTAATTCATTCTTTAAAACTAAAGTATCCATGGAAAATAAGATTTTTAATTAGCTATCAAAAATTGCCATTGAATCCTTTAAGTGTTTCAGTTCAGAGGATTTCTATATGATACTAACAATAAACAGAAAAGTTTTTGAAACCTAGATGAATATATCAATGTTATCAATGTTGTTGTCCAAATGGAGACCTCAGATCATGGTTTACAAGTTCTAAAGAGCTAGATCACTGGCAAGTCCCACTTTACTTTTGAATGATAACCTAGATACTTTTTAAAAACTAAAATATGCATTAATCTACATGGATGGTGCTTTAATTGCATTCTTATAATAAAGGTTTTATTCTTTTTCATGAAAAGGCATAAGTATAGATGCCAAAATGCTGATTAATACAGTATATTTAGTGGCATAGTTAAGCAAAGCATTTTAGGGAAGAAGGAATTTAGCTGAGACCTCGATTAATATGTACATCAGTAAATTTTTTCATTATGAAAATAGGAAAGAACTTGTTTTGACTATTATTTCATAAAAACTGGGCCAAAATTTAACAGCATAGAAAACACTTGTTTTCTTGTAGTTTTGTGTGTTAAGAATTTGGGAAATGTTCAGGTGGTGGTTACATGGCATCCACAAGGAGGCTGGAGCTGGGGAATCCACTTCCGCATGTCGGTCAGCTTTCCATTACAATAATGAAATAACTGAGATAACTGATTTATAAAGAACAAAGACGCATTTTGGATGATGGTTCCGTAGATTTCAGTCCATGGTCAGTTGGCTGCATTGTTTGGGGTCTATGGTAAGGCAATACATGATAGCAGGGAGCACGTGGTGGAACAGATCATTCACTTCATGGCAGGGAAGCAAAAGAGAGAGAGAAAGAGACCAGCATCCCACAATATCCTTCAAGGACATGCCCCCAAGGACCTAAAACCTCCCACTAGGCCCCACCTTTTAAAGGTTTCCACCATCTTCCAACACACCAAGCTGAGGTCCAAGCCTTCAATACATGGGCCTTTGGGAGACATCTGAGAGCCCAACTATGGCATCCAGGATTCTTTGCTCTTCACATCTGGCACCTAGGGTGTGATGGCTACAACAGCTGAGTTAGTCATGCAGTGTTGAGGTAGCTTTCTTTCCATGTGGCTGCTATGTGTGGTTAGCTCCAGCACCCTCACAGCATGGTGCTCTCAAGGTAGTCCAACTGCTTTCACTGTGTCTGTCTTCTCCCAGAGCAAGTTTTCAAAGATGGAGGAAGTAGCTGTGCACAGTGGCACATGCCTGTAATCCCAGTACTTGGGAGGCTGAGGCAGGAGGATTGCAGGTTTGAGACCAGCCTCAGCAACTTAGAGAAACCCTCAGCATGATAGCAGGGAGCACGTGGTGGAACAGATCATAGTGAGACCCTGTTTCAAAACAAAAATAAGATAGGGCTGAGGGTGTAGCTCAAAGGTAGAATGCTCCTGGATTCAATCCCCAGTACCAAAAAAAAAAAAAAAAGACTCAGGATATGGAAATTACCTGATTCTCGAGGTCCAAGCCTAGAAATTTGCAATTTATTATCACTGCCTAATTATACTTATTAAACAAGTTACTAGGCAAGGATGGATTCAAGGGGAAGGGAATTAGAATCCACTTCTTCATTTTATATATATACATACATATATATACATATAGATATATACATATACATACATATATACCTATATACATACATATATACATAAATATATATACATATATTTATATGTACTGGGGATTGAACCCAGGAGCATTCTACCTTCAGGCTATACCCTAAGCACTATTTTATTTCTTATTTTGAAACAGGGTCTCTCTAAGTCGCTGAGGCTGGCCTTGAACCTGTGATCCTCCTTTCTCAGCTTCCCAAGTACTAGGATTATAGACATGCACCCCCACACCCAGCTAGACTCCACTTCTTAATGTATGGCCATTTTTATCCTAGCAAAAGAGTAAAAAAATATATTACAAAATTTCTTGTTTTATGAAATAGATTATTCTACTTTCTTTTATTTAATGAATACTCCAAAGATATTTAGAATTTTATTTTCTTTAAAAAATAATCATTCACACTAACCTAGGAGAAACATGTTTACTGCAAAAGGGAAGGTAGAAGTGCACATGTCCGTCCCTGCTTTAGTCAGTAGCTGAAGCTTATGCTATTAAATCTAGCATTCCCATTTTGCAGAGCTATTTAAGACCTGGCAACAACTGGGTATTTGCTTTTGCCAATCTGATTCAATATCTAAAGGTCTTCCAAAAATCTTTTCTGCCAAGAAATGACTGCCTTAGAATGAGATCCTGAATATCAAAAGGTTTACTCTAAGATTTAATTCACCCAGGCCAATATTGGGAATCTGAAAGGGACTGTTGCTTGTCTAATTAATTATGTGCTTGTCAGATGGATCTAAGTGGGGAGAAATTCTGTATTTGAGAATTTCCAAGACAACCTAAAATGATGGTTCTTCATACTGATTTTGCTGTTTCTTTGCAGAGGGGCCAACCCAAGAAAAACCTTTGAGTGTTCCATTCTTTCTCCACACTATGACGGATGGCAGACCCTAGGGCTGGGGAGTGCAGATGGAGAGCTGGCTCTGCCAAGACAGATGGTCAACCTCAGAGGCCCAGATTTATCTGTATAGATATGTTTCTGAAGGGCCAGTTTTTGTGTCTCAGTACACACTGTCTGGAGCTCCCAGTACTCAGGGTGCTCATAACGGCTCTCTTTGCCTAAGCATCCTAGCAACAAGACAACTAACCAAATAGAAACAGAGGAGCACGTGGAGTCTAACCCTGCAAGAGGGCTGTGAGGATCCATCACCCTCCAGAAGCTCATACACTGCCGAGGCCAGTGACATTTCAACATGAGCCTAAACCCAACCATAAGTAATAAAATAATTTCCTGGCCTTTTCATACTTTCGACCAAATAAGTGCAATTTCTAGTCTTATATGGACCATTTTAGACCAGCTGATCTTTAAAGTGGCCCACTTCAACCTCTCTGTTCCTGCCCTTAGGATACATTACTTAAAATCCTCTCACATCCTTGTCTGCACAATTTCATTTTGAATTATTAAAAGATAGTATTTACAGAGAGGTGTGGTGGCGCACACCTGTAATCCCAGTACTTGGGAGGCTAAGACAGGAGGATCGCAGGTTCGAGGCCAGCCTCAGCAACTTAGCAAGACCCTGTTTAATGACAAATAAAATAGGGCTGTAGTATAGCTCAGAGGTAGAATGCCTCTGGTTTCCATCCTCAGTAACACACACACACACACACACACACACACACACACACACACAAATAAAAGATAGTGTTATCTATCTTTTATCTAATTTCCATGACCATTGAATCTTGGAAAAAACAAGTTGCTTGAAGGCCCTACTGCTTATTATGAGGAGCAGGTCAGGGAGCTCTTCTAATTCTTCTGAGCATCTCTCCCTTTCTGTATGGACCATCTTAGGATACTGATGGTTCCACAGCTGCTGGCCACTCCAAATGTGAACAGGATTGAGAAGATAAACCCTCGATCCTAAAATCGTGTGGCTTCAGCACATAATTGGAGGGGGCTTTGTATATATCAGTTTGGGTTTCATCAAACCAACTTTATATGGAAAGAGGACACAAAGAGAAGAAAGAAATTCATTAAATTGGAAAGATACTTTTCCCTTAGAAACTAAGGAAAAGGAAGAGAGAGAAGGGACGATAAAGATGTCAAGAAACTCTCAAAGACTGAAATTTATACTATTTATAACAGATAAATCCATTGACTTTGAGGATATTAAGAATTATTACTAGTTACCACCTAATACAGAATAGCCATAAAGAGAAACACCTAGCATTATACTGTTTCCTATGTCCCATGCTCTAGGGTGAGAGCATTATAAACACCAGTGTGTCATGCACTAAAACATGTAGGATGATGTATTTGACCTTCACTATGACCCTGGTAAGAGCTATTCTTATTACCCCAGTGTTCACATGAGCACATTTTAACTTAGGGTGAGTGACACCCAACATCTACAGGGGATTCAGTGGCAGAGCGACAAGCCCCAGCACTTCCCCACTCTACAGAGTTGCCCCAATCACTATAGCCAATAGACAAGGTAAAAATATCTGGTTTCATATTTCAATCCTACCATTCACTGACTTGAACCTCTTGCAAGTTACAAAGAGATTCTTGGCCTGCTTTCACCATGCAAAAAAGGAAATATTTGCCATCTAGTCTATGAGTTATTGGGAAAATTAAATTAAATTATATTTAAGTGTCTGTACAGTACCCAGTTCATAGTAGGTACTAAGTAAATACTAAACCACTTTTTAAAAATTCATTCTGAAGATCTTTTATGGCATTCTGTTTCTGAAACATTGTGATTAGATATTTAGCAATTAAAATAAGTAGTTGATTAAAAAACATAATTTGATAAACAATAAATGGCTAGTAAAGAGGTAATCTACAGACATATACTTAACAAAATAATTTATTCAGGCAACTCTCAAAACCCAGGGACCGATTGTATATGGCGTACGAATATGCCAGAGCTTACTTCTCCCTATCCTCTCATCCCAACGCTTGTTTGCCTTCTCATTATTTATTTGACACTTAGTAGCTTGGTGCTTTGGCAAAGCTAAAACTCTTTGTGACTCAGTATTTTTAATTGGAGAATGGTTATAATATTTTTAAATTCTCATAATACTGTAAGAATAAAACGAATTAGCCCATATAATATGCTGATAACAATGATAGACATTGCTTTATAAATGTTGGCTACTATTATTAGTATGATTATAATAGTGGCATTCTGCTAATATAACCATGATGAAATAAACCTCAAATTGGTTCTATTCATTTGCAGTTGAAATATCAGAGAGAAGGGATGATAGATGGATAATGATTAGATAGAGAGATAGACATATCCTGTGTACACAGGAGAGAGGGAAAGGGAAAGGGAGGAGGAAAGAGGAGAGATGGAGGGAGATGGGGGGAGAGAGAGAGAGAGACAGAGAGAGAGACACAGAGAGAGAGAGAGAGACCCAGAGAGAGAGAGATAAAGAGAGAGAGATACAGAGAGAGAGAGACAGAGAGAGAGAGAGAGAGAGAAACATGTAGTGATCGACTGCTGTCTGCTTTCTTCCATGTTACATAGCTCACAGGGACCCATGGTTAAGATAAGAAGTCAGTCTGTCTAACTCAAAGTCCATGTTCTTTCTGTTAAATCATGCTGTTTTCTGTGGGAAGAAATTGGCTGAGAAAATCTTGGGTTTAGGTGGATTTTATGCATTCAGATTCTCTCATTACAACTGATAAGCAGGAAACCTTGGTATACTAACACCAAAACAACAATTTTGAAATTGTTTTAAAATATTGACAAAGACATTTTCAACTCTGATTACCCAAATTTACATTCTGAAGACTACTTTCCTCATAAATACTGTATTAAAATAGCTAAAGATCGCAATAGTGGGGAACAGGGTTTTAGGTCTGGCTCTAAAATCAACTAGCACTGTGACCTAGTTACCCTGTCTGTGAGTTGAGGCATTTAAAGCCAATAAATCTTAAAAGAAACCTTTCTCCCTACATCCCTATAAAATAGCCAGAATTAAAACCCTACCTCCTTCCACTTTTCCTATGTAAACTCAGAAGTATAAAAATACTATAGATTCTACAAAAATATTGTCAGAGCCAGGTGCAGTGGCGTATGCCTGTAATCCCAGTACTTGGAAGGCTGAGACAGGAGGATCACAGATTTGAGGCCAGTCTCATCAACTTAGCAAGATCCTCAGCAACTTAGCAAGACCTGTTTTAAAATAAAAATAAAATAGAGCAGGGGGGCTGGCTCAGAGGTTGAATGCCCCTGGGTTCAACATTACTTGTTACCACCTGTTATTTGGTACTGGGGATATATATATTCAGAGTTTTCCCATTATAATCTAGATGAAACAAAAATGACATGAAAATAATTCATGGGAGTTAATCTGGGAATTGTTATCCCCCCACTTTTTAAATAAGTAGCATGTGCACAGTAATTTTCTTTGTCATGATTCTGTGCCTTCTTCATAGTGCATTTTGCCAAAGAAACATCGGACATAAATGAACATTCTCAGGTCTCCTAGCAACAGGATGTGATTAATAATACCTCTCAGAGCAGGGCAGATAAAATGCCTGAGACTGAACGCAAACTCAGAATTGGCTACTGAGAAATTGGTAGTGCAGTAAGGAAAGCTTGATAAGATTCCATGACAGACTTTATTATACAAAGATGGAAGCAGGCAGAAGAGAGAATATATTTTACAGGGCAACTATGAACATGAAAATACAGTGTATATGTGTACACTGTACACTACATATTATATATATTTATATATGTAGTATATGTAATTGTATATATATATGTACACACACACACACACACACACACACACACAATTTCCTTTTCCCTCGGGGGTACAAGAGACAATACAAATGCCCATTCTCATTGGTGAGTCATCATTAAATTGCCATTTATGTGCATGTGGTTTTAAAAGATCAAAAACAATCACTGTGATTAAGAGTCTACTTCCCTTCTGAAGTACTGAAATGTACTATAAATTGATAGATATTTAATGTTTCTCCATGGGACAATATCAACAACCTCAAGTCTAAATAGCTTTTAAAGATATCTAGTCTCCGTGTATATAAATAGTCATGAGATTGGGAACTTTAGTGTTCAATTAAATACAGTTTCTCTTATAAGAAAAAGTTTCACCCTGCAAATTTATTTTTTATGAGATTATGGTCCATTTTCATTTTTCACAGGTGGAGTGCTGCATCCAGATTTAAATAGAAATAAGATGCAGACCATGTTTTAATGCTATGCTTTTAAAGTAGAATGTGTGATAAAATAAAGCATAACTAGAGCAGAATGCATGTTCATTATTCCAAAAGCCTCTCTGCTATTTCATCACCCACTTTTCTAATATATTATTTGCTAGGTTGTCTGTTGTAATACAAATACCTGCTGAAAGCTTTGTTCTGGTTGTACTCCCACTAAGTTCTAGCAGGATTAAAATTTGCTTCACTCTCCCTAGCAATTTAGGGTGGCTTGGAGCGGGACAGCGCTCTCCGTGTGCCATCTCCACCCCAAACATTTGTGCTCAGGACGTGGTGCTAGGCATCAGGAGACAGAAAGACATAGGACGTGGCACAAACTAATATGAACCAAGCACTCGAGTCAGTGCTTTGATGGTGATATAAATAAAGAAAGGGCACGGATGAGGGATGCTCAGCTCTGCAGGGTGCAGGGGACTGACAGAAGGACTGTCATCTGCACTAAGATCTAAAGGATGAATAGGGTTTGATAATCAGGAATGACATAGCAGAACATTCTAGGAAGCAGAAACAGCGTAAGTGGGGAGTTGACGTAGGAGGTGTAATTCCTGGTGTCAGAAGTTAAGTATTCTGGATGGTGCCCCAGGGATGGTATTAGAAAGTAGGTTGTGGGCACATCATTTAGAGTCATCAATTTCATATTAAGGAACATGGATTTTAATCATTAGCAGAGATTGGACTATAAGGATAGCAAAACCAGTGAAACCAGTTAGGAATCTATAGACAATAGACCACCGGAGGAAAAGATGTCAAGTTCATGAACTAGGGCGATGGCAGTAAGAAAGGAAAAGACAGATCTGAAAAGTCATAGACAGGGAGGAAACGAGGGACTGAGGGACAGAACTGAGGGACAGAGAAGAGGCTGAGCAAAAGCCGATGGTTCTCAGGTTTCATGTTTGGATCCCTAAGCAGACAACACCAAGATTGAGTAGCTCTGTAGGGGAACATAATGATTTAAGTTAAAGGCATGTGGGGAAGTGGCAATAAAAGACAAAGACACAGGCAGAGATTTCTAGTAGGCTTAAAACCTGGATAGATTTTGGAGCTAGAGATGTAGATCTCAAACTAATTTCTTGCTATGAAAGTTAACTTGGAGAGAATAAGAGATAAGATCACCCATTCCAAGCAAAATAGAGTAAAAAAGAAACCTGGTGAGCTGTTTCCATTTAAGCAGCGAAATCTATTTCCCTTGATCAATATAATATTGTCTTATGTATCTGTCCTTATTTTTCTAATTTGAAGTTTATTTTATATATAACTAACAATAGAAATCTAAGTAGATTGCTAAAATGAAACTAATCACATGATAAAACTATTAAATATAACATTTATTTAGCACTTTACAATTTACAGAGCCCTTTCATATAACACAGGGGCAAAGAATTGTTTGAGGTCTCAATAAAAAAGCTTCAGCTCTACATTACAGCCTGTCTTCTGAAACATTGAACCCTAACATTTCATGTGAATTTCATCCATGTTTTGCCAGCTCATCATATGGAATTATTTATTCCTTTGCGGTATTTCAGAGAAGCAGGTTCTCCCCCTTTACAGACGAGAAAGCCAGAAAGACTGGTTTGCCCGTAATTAGCATCACTGTAGGTATATTAGTATATAATGAGTTTACATTGGCTTTCATAATATGCATAACAATTTTACCAGGATTTGCCAGTTTAAAGCAACAACAAGCTTCTACCATCTTATACAGTTTCGCTGGTGAACTCCAGAGTGGCTAATGGGTGGTTCTAGACCCAGATCTCCCATGTGGTTGCAGCTACCATGGCAGCCAGAGCTGCAGGAACCTGAAGGCTGCCTGGGACTGATAAATGGGTTTTCATGAGCTTGGAAGGTAGATGCAGGCTGCTGGCAGGAAGCTGTGTTTCTCTTCGGCTATTAACAGGAGGCCTCAGTTCCATGCGTCATGGACCTCTCCATAGGGTCACTTGTGTGTCCTCAAACATATTCTCTGTCTTTCCCCACTGAGAGGGATCCAAGAGAAAGCAACATGGAAGCCACAGTTATTTTAAGGCCCAACCTCGGAAGTCACCCTCCATCATTTCCTCAAAATTCTAATGGTTACATGAGTCTATCAAACTTAGCAGGAAAAGGGACTCCACAGGGACATGAATATCCAGAGAAGGGAACAGGGGGATCATGGGAACACCACCCTATTTATCTCAAATACATTCACTTTCAACTTTTAAGATTAAGCACGTCTCATTTCATTCTAATATGGGTTAAAACTCTACAAAAAACTTGTAAGTGGAGTTTTTCATACATTTTGAAAGTTCATGAAAATATTTGAGGCCTTTGGTATTCATAAGTACATAACCAAGCCAAGCGTGGTGGCACATGCCTTTAATCCCAGTGCTTGGGAGGCTGAGACAGGAGGATCGTGGGTTCTAGGTCAGCCTCAGCAAGGTGAGGCTCTCAGCAACTTAATGAGACCCTGTTTCAAAAATAAAAGAAAAAGATAAGTATATAATCAAATAGTAAACAGTGAACAGTGACCTGCCCGATAGCAAACTTAAATGAGGAGTTACCCCATCAACTTGATAATGAATGGGGCCTTTAAGTAGACTATGCATGCCATTTATCTCTTTGAATCATTAAAATAAATTGCAACAAACAAATGCTCTGGAAATCACCCAAATTAATAAAATGTGCCATTAATCAAGGTACCAGTTAAATAAATTCTCTCCTTTTGTCTGTACATTTTCCACCTTATAATTTAGGATTTTTGAAAGACATGAAGGGCCATTAGAAAGACATGGATAAAGTTGACACATAGCTTCTATATGTGTCACTTAACGTCTCAGTAACTGGCTTGGCTGCCCTACGTTGCTAGGCTACAAGAAAGCTGGAAGGAGCCCGCACCTGAGCTACGCCCAGCTCTCATCCCCACAGGGGTGTTCCACATGCCGTCACTGCCCTGGGGCGGAGTTCCTTAGCAAAGCTTTTAGGCATGCATAAATATCTAAAAGATGAGCAAAAACCTTAATTTGCTTCTGCTTAAGCTATTGCCCCATCTTGTCCATTTAGATGCTGCCAAATTTTGTGAACGAGAAGCCATATGCTCACCTCATCTTCCTCAGGTCTTCACAGTCTTTCTTGAGTTCCCTGCCCAGCTCCACCAAAATTACTTCCTGGCCGTCTAACAGCCACTGTGGACTCGCCAGGCATGCTGGTGGAACTCCCACCCTAAACTTCCTGAAATCTTATTTGTGGTGCCTAACTCTGCACTCTGTTGATCTCCCTAGATCCCTGCTTCTTCTGTCTCCACGCAGTCCTACGTCACAGAACAAAAGCAGCATCTTTGTTTCTTGGTTATTGACATCAGTCCGCTCCTCTTGCTGTCTCTATCTTTATGCTACGTTCAACCCACATTTCAGCCATTGTCTCAAGATGGGCATTTCCTGCATCTGCAATTCATCTCTGTGCTAACCAGGCTCCATGACCCCATAACACTTCAAACTCAGTAAGTCTAAGTGGAACTCCTCATTCCCATAATCCATCACATTCTAGCATTTTCTGAGTCATCTAGGAACTCTCGCCCTCTCCTCCTCCCTTGCAACTCACATTTTGTAAATTCTGGGGCCCTCACTGCCACCTCCCCACTGTCTGTGGCGTCCGCTGCTTTCCTCCTCTCCGTTCCCACTGTCCTGTTCCAGCCCAAATTCCAGGATAGTCCTCTAGCTCCTCTAACAAGCTCTACGCACATCTTCTTGCTCAACTTCCTTGTGCACTTAGCCCACACTATTCCCTTTGCCAAGAGTCAGTCTTTTGCCTATTTCAAATCAAGCTGGGCATGGTGGCACACACCTGTGATCCCAGTACTTGAGAGGCTGAGACAGGAGGCTCACAGGTATGAAGCCAGCCTCGGCAACTTAGCTAGACTCTCAGCAACTTAGTGAGACCCTGCTTCAAAATTAAAAAGAAAATAGAGCTGGGGGTGTAGCTCAGAGGTAGAATGCCCCTGGGTTCAATCCCCAGTACCACAAAAAAATAAATTAAAAAATCCCTAAATTCCATGTATATTTCAGGGTCCAAATCAAATACCACTTTCTCCATAACTTCATGGGCACTCCCCTCCCCTTTCTTAAAATAATTGCTCCCATATCTTTAAAGAGTCTGCACCTTTTCGTGCATGTCTCATTTCGTGTTATTCTGTGTGTCCTTTCTGTCTTTCAAGTAGGTTGTACAAGGTCATGGACTTATTTTATTTCTCTATTTTCCTCATAGTGCTTTCTATGGGGATTTGCACTTTCTGAGCTTATTGTTTGGTGCATGACTCTTACTAGCAATATTTTAAAAACCCAAAGCCACGATTAGTACGTATTTATTATTTTTTACTTATACAGGTTGATTTGAAAGCATTTTCCATTCTTGTGAACTGTGAAGTCATCTCCAAAGCATGTTAGACATGGCTGAAATAGTGGTTATGTTTGGAAATTGCCAGACACTGGAATTTCATTTTAGTTACATCACATTCTCATGAGCCTACACTTCAGCCTATTTGCCTCTTCTCTTTTCAGGGAGAGTGGAGAAGAAAAGAGAACAAAAAACATCTTCAGGTAAGATTTTGTCTTAAGTAGCTCCAGCTTTATTTCCATCCCTGGAAAATATCTAGTTGTAACTTAGTATCAAAAGATTCATGTAAAAAGTAATTCTTTAAGGTCCTTGAATTGATAAGTATTAAATTAATTTCAAATAAATTAATACATTTAGCTTTTTTACTTTTGCATTAATCAATTATGCCCTTTTCATTGTGTCTTTACATTCAAAGAAAAATGAGATATTTTTATAATTATCTTCATAGATTCTCAAACTTATTGGCCTACTTACTGCCTCCTTTTCCAAAATAAGTAGTCAGTGCCCCCCTGGGTGCTTCCAATGCCCCCTTATTTTTATTCAACATCCCAAATTACATGGAGGCTTCTACTGTCCCCCTCGATTGGTCCAGCACACACCCCTCAGGCAGGCAGTAGGGCCAGTTTTGGCAATCTATGAATTCTAATGAAAGGTAAGTCTTGCAACCAGAAATTTTAAAATATGGGTACTGTCGTAGTTGAAAACCAGTTTATTTTCCCAAATGTCTATGAATCTCAATTTGTTTTACTTAAAACCATTTATGTAATTGATGATTTTTAGGACAGTGTTAACTACTTAACTGAGAAGAATCTTTTCATTTGAGAGGAATTTATTAAATGTTTCCATGTTTAAATTTGATATGTGCCCAGAGGCGAATGATGCTTTGGCAAAGTACCATTGCTTGTAATAGGGGATCAATGTTTTTGAGCTTATGCAAAAATAAGCTTTTATTTCTCTGTGTTTTCATTACTTGGTTTTGGGCTTAAAGGCATGAAGTAAGATAAATTTTCATTCACCAAGTAAATTTTTGTATAGGGATATTCTTCCAGCTCACAATGCCCCGAAACTGTCAATATCATAGAGAATTCTAAATTGTCATCTCTACCTATGCCCACCACCCCAGCCCACTACTCCTATGAGAACTGGAAGCTATCAGCGTGAGGACACTTTACTCACAACACTAACTTCTTTCAGTTTCATTTTGGGAGGTCTGGGAACAAGGTATTATGTGTGTTTCCAAGCCAATCCAGTCACTAGAACACAGTCTACCTTAGTGTAAAGGTGTATACACAGCACAAGTCCCTCTTTTCTCCTTTCTGACTTTAACATTCATCTCAGACAAGTAGGCAACTTATCTGTCTGACTTCGCTGTTAAATATTATTGCTTGCATTCACTTTGTTGATCTTTTAAAGCCCAATCATGAATGCAGGAATCAAAATATGAAGGCGAGAAAGCGTCTGGTCTCCCTGCAGCTGTGATTGCCCCCATTATTGCTCCTTGAGGGAAATTATTTGCACTGTTTCTAAAATGCAGTTGCCATGATGCTGTGGGGACTGGCTTCTTAATTAAAGAAAAATTTTAGTTCGGGAGAAAGTTAAATTGGCCAATGTGCTGAACCAAATGCCTCTTTAAGTTCCCTCTGGAGTCATGGATCTTAAACTTCTTTGTGGCCAGGTCACACAAAACATTGGAGACCAAGACAGGATGAGGACTCGGGATTCTTCACCCCCTGTCCTTTCTAGTACCCACCATGATGACCTTTCTTTTCAAAATAAAGTGTTAGTCATTTTAATACTGTGTTCAGTTTCTTGCTTAATAAAATATTTTTGAACAATTGAGAAATCCTTTTAAGGCAACAGCATCTTTGGTAGAGAACACTAGTCTGTAGGATTATGAGAAAACCCCCTTTAGAGGACCTGATTTACTCTCTCTGTTTCACAGTGTGTCAACCTGTCTGATTTCTTTGAGAAAATAAAGGCAAGAATTGGTATTGGGTAAAGCACAACTTATTGGGGGAAATTGGGGGACTCCTCAGCATTTCAAAGGACACAGACCATACCCTCAGGACATTTTAAAGATTGGGACATAAATTTTGCCAATATAGTCATACATAGTCCACATCCTTTTGTGATGCTGGCCTGCATGCACACATCTTTAGACAAAGCTTATGTCCAAGATGCCAAGAAGGTCATCATGGGCACCCCTGTGTCTGACTTCTTGCCAGGATTTCTGGTTATCATTGTTCATTCTCTTCAGATTCTATAGCCTGCCTACTGTGTTAGACTGTGTACCCTGATCCCTCTTGTTTATAGCTGGGTCCATCTATCAAATGAAGAAGATCAGTATTAGATCCTGGACCCTTGCAATCTACCCCCATCCTATTGCACCAATTCTGATGGAAACCAGAGAATTTGGTGAAAAAAATATTGTAGACAAAATTATTCCCCGTTAAAAGAGGAATGCACAAAGATCCTCATTTGGGGGGTGTGGTTAAGGTTGGTTATTTCTTTGTTTGAAAAATCTTGCACAGAGGTGAAAGTTACACAGAGGTATGTTTTTGCTCAGGGTAATAAATAACTTCTAACATAGAAACCTCTCTAGGATTGGAAGGAGTGAAATTATGTCAGTAAAACTGTGCAGAAGATGTGCATCCCTGTAAGGAATACTGACAAAAGATTCATGAAGAGTTTGGATAGATCACTCCTAAGGTTCTTTCCAATTTGGTGTCTACAGTTCTACTTCCCGTTATTACTTAAGTGACTCTGCTATGTGTATATGGATTGACACACAAAATCCTTAAATGGCTCACATTTCATTGTTTAACAGAGTGAATCATGTTCCAAAGCTTAAGCTAATTTAGTGTGGACCAAATTTCTCATAGAGCATGTACTCATGGAGCTAAAACTGTGGAATAATATTGTCCTGTAGTCTAGCGACTTGTATTAAGAGTCATTCTGCATTCTGATTGCGGCCCTGGCTGTAGTTTCATATGTGCTCGTGTTTTTCATAAGCCAGGAGTAACTCATGAGAGAATGTGCACAACTTGGTATCATTCGCTGCCATTTTTGAAGAACAGTTCAAAGCATATGCCCCTTGATGCCAAGCTTGGAAACCCATGTCCTACTCATCCAAAATGGCCGGAAAAATCAAAGCTAAATGGGACTGCTTGACTTGGTAAAGAATGTTTAAAAACATCGTGGTATAATGATAAATAGACAAAGTATGAAGAGTCAAGTGCATCAAGTTAACTTTTCATCAACGACTTAACAAATACATCAATTATCTATTTTCCCTTGATTTTTTTTTTGTACTAGGGATTGATCTCAGGGGAATTTTAACTCTAAGATATACCCCCCAGCTATATTTTATTTTTTTTTTATTTTGAAAAAGGGTCTCATTAATTTGCTGAGAGACTCACTAAGTCTCTGAGGCTGGCCTCAAACCTATGATCCTCCATTCTCAGCCTCTCAAGTACTGATTACAGGTATATGCTACCACTCCCAGCTACCACTAATTTTTAGTGACCCAATTTCTTTACCAGAACCATAGGTAAAATATTTTATCTAAAAATTCTACTGAGTTTGAAGAACTCTACTGAGTTTATTAGAAGAAAGATCCCTTCTGAGGCTATGAAATTCTTGATATTGAAAAGCAGCATAGTATAAAAATACAATGAGAAATCTTATAAAGATGAGCACTTCACATATTATTGTTTAGAAAAAGCTTTGTTACCCAGGCATGGTGGTGCATGCCTGTAATCCCAGCACTTGGGAGGCCGAGACAAAAGGATTGAAGGTTCGAGGTCAGCCTCAGCAACTTAGCAAGACCCTGTTTCAAAATAAAAAATAAAAAGGGCTGGGGGTGTAGCTCAGAGGTAGAATGCTCCTGAGTTCAATCCCCAGTAGAAATAAAGGAAGAGAGAAGGAAGGAAGGAAGGAAGGAAGGAAGGAAGGAAGGAAGGCAGAGAAGGAGGGAGGGAGGGAAGGATGAAGGGAGGGAGGAAGGACTATGTTAGAAGATTTACTAAGGCGGAGACCAGAGGATCCGGGTTTGCAGCCAGCCTCAGCTCTCTCTCTCTCTCTCTCTCTCTCTCTCTCTCTCTCTGTCTTTCTCTGTCTCTCTCTCTCTACCTAATGAGGCCCTCTGCAACTTCGTGACACCCAGTTTCAAAATAAAGTATAAAAAAATAGGGCCGGGGGTGTAGCGCAGAGGTAGAATGCCCCTGGGTTCAATCCCCGGTACCGCAAAAAAATAAATAAATAAATAAAACTTTAAAAAAAAAGAAGATTTACTAAGGTAGATTATTGTGACACCATCTGTTAAATATATATTGTTCCAATTTTTCCAGCAAGAAGAATCCTTTTGAATTCAGTTAAGTAGTAAGTAAAGAGTAGTCCTAGTGGGGCAGAGAATGGATTAATCAGTAGAGATGCTAATGAGCCTTCTAAAAGGGAGAGGCAGAACTCTCCCGCGTGACATTAGAGCGCCCTAAAGTTAGACATGGCTCCTTCATTTGTATGATTCGCAGAGACTTACCAGTGGAGAAGAACAATGTTATTTTTTCTCAACTCAAAAGGTGAAATTTATTATTGGAAATTTAGCAAATGGTAGAACATCTGCTTTGCAAGCTCCGTCCCTTTCTGCCTACTTTTAGACTAGAGATTTTTGCTTCTTGGAAATGTTCTGAACCGGCAATAACACCTCCATTTTAAAACGTTTTCACACACATCCAACATGTAGTTATTCAGGACAAAAATGTTTAATACTGAATAAAGACTTCCACCTGTGTGTGAATAACATGTTTGCTTTCTTATATGTTACTTTGCTGAAGGAAAATTTTCAAGTAGATGCACATTTAGCATGATTTTTCTCTATGTCATTCTTATTTTTGTACTGTTTTTTGCTATAGTTCCTATACACTATTAGAAAAAAATTCAAAGCTAAATATGAGAAAGACATAAATTGTCCTAATTTTAATTATCAATGACTGACATTGAATATATGAAATCAGTATAGATACATTTGAATAAATTGTCACTTTTTAAAAGTCCAGTTTTTGAACTTTAATATTTTGCAATACTCTAATGTATTTTGTTCTCATTTGGGGATCATCCTCCCAGGTAGAATCAAATATGGACGTGCTTACCACCCTAATTTGTTTCTATCCTGCAAGAGCTCTTTTGCTGACACCGTCTCATTTGGCACCGCAAAGGGTGCAGAAAAAATCCAAAGCCCTTGTAAGTTGACACATTTAGTTTGCTAAGAGTTTCCATGCTTTGGCTCTTCTGCTTCATGTTGGAAGTGCAAAGGTGGGTGAGATATGGGGTAAATTTCCTCAATTAATTCACACTCAGCTTAGGGAGAAGGGCAAGTACCAATGATTATAACACAGGATGAAGCGTGCCTTTTAGAACATCATGTACAAGGTGTCGTGAAGAATTCCAAGAGGGCTTCCTGGAAAAGGTGAGATTTGCATGAATCCTTGACCAAATAACTAATTTCCCAGGTAGAAGACAGGAAAGGGCTGGCTGTGCTGAGAGACAAAGACAAGCAAAAGTATGGCTGCTTGAGGGAAAGGCTAGTGCTTTAATATGGCTGGAACACAGACACAAACAGACAAGAGGCTGGAGATGTGGCCAAAAAAGTAGGCATGAGCCAGAATCCACAAGGACATGTATGTCACTCCATGCAGTTGGAACTATTTGCAGGAGATGCTGAGAGCTCATTAAGTACAAGCAATTACAGGATCCATATCATTTTCTAAAAATTGATCTCGAAAAAGTGTGGAATGAAAGGAAAATTGACTAGAGGCAGGGAAATCAGGTGGCATTTCATTTTAATTATCTACAATGAAAGGATGAAGGTCTGAGTTATCTTTACTGAGACACTAACATGAGGAAGCCAAAGAAATGGAGTACAGATACACTTGTAAGTTAGAATTGACCTGGCGGGGTATGGGGGGTAAGGGAGGATGGCTCCCAGTTCTCCTGCCTAAGAGTTGGGATAAATGTGCAGCCTGTGTCGGGAGCACAGGAAGAGGGGCGAGTTTGGCAGGAAGAAGAATACATTGGCTCATGTCTATGCTGATTATAGTGTGGCACCTGGGATATGGAAGCAGATTTGTCAAGAATGTCAAATAAGCAATAGGCAACACACAGAGAGTTCAGCCTCTGACTCCAGAGAGACATCTGGGACACAACTTTACCTTTTAAGTCATTGGTACACCCTGGTTAGGAGTGAGCTTGCCCAATGGGAGTCTAGGGTATGAGAAGAGAAGGGACAAGGATGAATCCTTGGGAAATCCCAGACATTAACAAAGAACACAGTAAAAGAACGTAGAACCTAAGAAAGATCCATCAAAGCTGGCCTGTGAAAATTGGCAGCATTCTCTGTCTCTGAATCCAAGACAGGAAGAGAATTAGAAGAAGGGAGAACTGTTCAAGCATACCCAACGCCCCACGGTGAGCAAGTAACATAAGGCTTGGAAAATGTCCTTTGGAGTTGGGGGGACAGCCACTCATCACCACAAAGAAACTATTTTTCAGGAATTCTGTAAGCGAAAACCAGATGACAGTGGATAAGAGAGACTTGATTATTAAGTCAGGAAATTGATATTGATTGAAGTCCTGTTATTTCAGGATCTGTTCTTAGTGCCTTCCATTTTACTATTTAAATGAACTTGTGATTTCGTTAGGGAGAAGTTAAAGAAATTGCTGTAGGCCTGGTGTGGTGGCGCACGCTTGTAATCCCAGTACTTTGGGAGGCAGAGACGAGTTCGTGGCCAGCCTCAGCTCTCTCTCTCTCTCACTCTCTCTACCCCCCCCTCTACTTAGTGAGGCCCTCCGCAACTTCGTGAGACCCGGTTTCAAAATAAAGTATAAAAAATAGGGCCGGGGGCATAGCGCAAAGGTAGAACGCCCCTGGGTTCAATCCCCGGTACCACAAAAAAAAAAAAAGAAAGAAATTGCTGTAGGTCACATATACTAACTAGAGGAACCAGAAGAGAATGTCAGCAGTGACTTGCTGGAGTCGGCTGTAACGTCTGAGGAGGCATCTGGAGAGAACTGATGTGGTCGTCTCGTCCCCACTCTGCGTTCCATGCAGCTGTGAAGGGAGCTTCGAGTTGGCCACAGTGGGGGTACTTACACCATGGAAATTGGCACACGTTACAGACCTGGATTGGTTTGGTGTTAAATATTGACCAGTGCACCCCTGGCTCTAGATCTGTATTATAGCCAAGTCTGGGCACTTCTCCCTGCTCTGCAAATGTGACTGGGTCAAGGTTACTCTGTGTGTGTGTGTGTGTGTGTGTGTGTGTGTGTGTGTGTGTGTGTTTTCCTGGGGATTGAACCCAGGGGCATTCTACTTCTTGGCTACACTCCCAGCCCTTTTCATGTTTTGGTTTTGAAACAAGGTCTTGCTAGGTTGCTGAGAGTCTCACTACATTGCTGAGGCTGTCCTCAAACCTGTGATCCTCTTGTCTCGGCCTCCCAAATACTGAGATTGCAGGCGTGTGCCACCATGCCTGGCTCTCAAGGTTACTTCCAACTGGCAGCAGTGTTGAGATTTGAACCCCGACTTGTGATCAGCATCCAGCCTAACACAGACCCAGGGCTTTGATGATAAAAAAAGAAATAAATTATTCTTTCCTTATATCCTATGCCCAAATGTCCCAGGTTAATGTAAAAAAAAAATGCTCATATTTATCCATCCTCTAGTACCAACCTACCAATTTTCTGCTTTAGCCTCCTGGGCAATCCATCCCTAGTGTGTTTGCTTTTTAAGGCAGCTTTCCTGAAGAACTGGCTCTCTGAACTGTGTTAATGAATTCTATTTTAAAAAAATAACCAATTTTCTCTGGGTTTATGGTTTCGAACAATATTTATTGTTGAGTGAAATAAAGCCTTTCAGATGCATTTTTTTTCCATCCACGGAATGGAAGACTTGCACTTGGGCTTTTCGATAGAAGAAGTCCCCAAGAGTTTATTTTTAAACAAACTTCATTTTTCCAGACAGTAGAATTTATGATGGAGAATAAATAACACAGCTGGGACGCGCTATTTTGAAAATACCTTAAATGTCATTGTATAACGCTGCATTTAAAGACTATGTTTATGCAAACTAAACAAATCTGAAATGATAAGTAACTAATATAGGAGAAACTGCTATGCCACCCTACATAGTCAGAGGACAGAGACGAAACACCTCCCTGAAACCCCCTCCCCGTGTTTGATGTTGAACTTGGATGGCTAATATAGTGAGAAAAACAGGACTTACTTGCATTCCATTGAAACTTGAAACTTGGCTTCTTTAGGTGTCGGGGAGAAATATTACCTTTAGCCATATCGCAATAGATTTCACCTTAAAGCAATATGCCTTGTATCACTGAGAAAGAGAAACTTTCATCTGTCCATTCTTGAGCATGTGCATATGGTCTTTGTACCCAGAAGAGGAAATGAAGAAGAGCTTCATAATTTGTGTTAGCCAAAATTACTTCAGGGTTCCATCTAAATTAAATATTCTGTTTTTAAAAGAAGCCACAAGGAATCCTCAATTAAAATGGAAAGTAACTCCAATACAAATGGACTTTTGCAAGTTGGATGATTTTATTAAGGCAGCACAGGACCAAGCAGTTTTCAACAAAATTAGCCTCATGCTATTTTGAATTTATAGTGGAAGTTGCATCAAAGTACATCTTACGTGTGTATATCTGTGTATCAGTCAATGTAATTGTGTATATAAAATAATGTAATAATGTACATGAAGTATATTAATATACACTTTTTTCTGACATGATCATGAAACAGAGAATTCTAGGTAAATGCCCATTTTGATTAGTTAAAAGGTGCCACTTACACAAACAAAGGAGGAAAAACGAACACAGAAACAGAATACTGGTGCTCCTGAGGCTTATTTGTGAAAGGAGACTTAAGTCAAACCTGATTTTCCCACAAGGGAAAAAAAAAATGAGCTTGTATTTCTAATCAAGGAACAGATGCCCCACTCTTTTTTTTTAATAGAAATGACCACAAACATTTTAATCAATAGTAAGTGATATACTTGTATACTGAGTAACTTTAACCCTTCCAAAGTGAATATGTGTCATTTGAGCTGAGCGGTACAGAAATCAGTCACACAAATTGTCCTATTATTTCACTGAAAATCCCCAGATGAGAGGATTTGCAGGCGCACAGAGCAGCAGGCAACACCTGAAGTCTGCTCCCCTAGAAGCAGAGATCTGACTTGAGTGGTATTGAAGACACTCTGAAAAAGGACAAACCTTAGGAAGAGGAATAAAGACCCCAGCAGGAGGTCCCCATCGAAGGGGACACCAGAGCCAGGGTCACCTTTCAGAAGCAGTTGAGTGATCTGACCCGCTAAGTCCCGCTGAGAGGCTAATGAGCACCCTTGATCACCACATTACTGACTGTAGGTGGAGTGCCAGCTTTCCTTCGGGTGAGCATCAGTGCCGGGCTTCTGCTAGGGCCGTTCAGGAGGGGAGGGCTCTAGGCACGGCCCAGGCCTTTGCTTGAGTCCTGGCACAATGTCTCTTGATTGCTCTCCATGCTGCTTGCCTTCATCTGTTTATTTATACATCGTCACTGTGCCTGCTTATTAATATGAATGTAAATATGGAATATTACACATCCAACCTGCATTTCCCAATCCAATGTGGTTCCTTTGTCTTCAGAAATGTCCCTGAAATGCATCTTTACCCAAGTCCTCTCTGAAAACATTCAGATTCCTGTCCCACTGATACAGAGACAGTATGCCACATTCAAAACCTAACTTCATTTAATATACTTTTTCTTTGGTGATTTTTCTACCTGATATGCTAAATTCCTTGCCATTTTAAAATGTTTATCCACACCGTGTAGATAAGCAAATATGAGCTACTATAAGTTTACTATTTTGATTGACCCTCATGGTACCCAGAAATGCACTGAATCTTACTGGGACAATATAGTTATTATCTCTATATTTTTTAATTTTTATGTTTTTTAAAAGTATGGTGAAGTTCATAACTATTTTTAAGTGTTAAAAGTGGTTTAGTGGCTGGGTGTGGTGGTACACACCTGTAATCCCAGTACTTGGGAAGCTGAGGCAGAAGGATTGCAGGTTCAAGGCTAGCCTCAGAAATTTAGCAAGACCCTCAGCAACTTGGCAAGACCCCGTTTCAAAATAAAAAGATAAAAAGGGCTGGGAGTATAGCTTGAAGGTAGAATGCCTGTGGGTCCAATTCCTCTCTACCAACAATAATTATTTAAAATTAAAAGCCGGGTGTGGTGGCGCACGCTTGTAATCCCAGTACTTTGGGAGGCGGAGACTGGAGGACCCGGGTTCGCGGCCAGCCTCAGCGCGCATGCGCAGGCGCGCACGATCTATCTCTTCTCTCTCCTCTCTCTCTCTCTCTCTCTCTCTCTCTCTCTCTCTCTCTCTTTCTCTCTCTCTACCTAGTGAGGCCTTCTGCAACTTCGTGAGACCCGGTTTCAAAAATAAAGCATAAAAAAAAATAGGGCCGGGGGTGTAGCGCGGAGGTAGAACGCCCCTGCGTTCAATCCCCAGTACCGCAAAAAAAAAAAATTAATTAAATTAAATTAAATTAAAAATTCAGCCGGGCATGGTGTTGCACGCTTGCAATCCCAGTACTTGGGAGGCTAAGACCTGAGGATCCAGGTTTGCGGCCATCCTCAGCTACTTAGTGAGGCCCTCCACAACTTACTGAGACTCTGTTTCAAAATAAAGAATAAAAAATAGGGCTGGGGGTGTAGCCCGGAGATAGAATGCCCCTGGGTTCAATCCCCAGTACCTCAATAAATAAATAAATACATAAATAAATAAATAAATAAATAAATACACACATACATACATAAGTAAATACATAAATAAATAAAGTTAAAAATTCGGTTTCTAACCAGTGCTAGTCACGAGCCAAGTGCTCAGTGGACATGTGTGGCTAGCGGCTAGCACATGAGCAGTGCAGAGCTGACCGCCATGGCAGTCATCTCTCGGAGGGCAGGGGCTTGGATCTCGGGCGTCACCATCACAGCCTCATCGCCTGGCGCATAGTAAGTGTGTTTGCTGGATGATCCACTAAATTTACTCCCAGCTGCTGATGAAGGCTCGGCACTTGCCAGGCACCTTCCAGGCACTGAGCCTTGCAGAGCGAGTCTGTATAAGCAGTGAGCCCTTTCATAGACCAAGGTCCTTGCAAGTTCTGTCGACTTGGTTTGTGAGCTAGATTTTGAATGAAATAGAAAAAAATATACTGAAAACAGAGAAGTTGCTCGTGTGGGTCTTTGATTACCCTCAGCACATTTTAGCAACTGAAGGTAAAAGTGGCTTAAACTGTCAGGCAGGGAAAATAGCCTTGTAAGTTTGCTAAGGAAAGAAGTTCCTAAGAATGGTAGAAGGGGATTGCAAAGGCGGAACAAGAGAAAACCAGAGAAATGGGAACATACGTGAGGAGGAATGAGGACCGAAGAGGGACAAAGGATTGTCTGTAACCAGCCCCAGGGCCATCAATCTAGAAATTAAAATGCAAACTGAAGCTGGGTGTGGTGGCACATGTCTGTAGTCCCAATACTTGGGAGGCTGAGACAGGAGGATCCCGGGTTCAAGACCAGCCTCAGCAATTTAACAAGACTAAGCAACCTAAAGAGATCTTGTTTCAAAACAAAAATAATAAAAAAGGGTTGGGAGTGTAGCTCAGAGGTAGAATACCCCACTGTCTCCTGTCTCTCTCTCTCTCTCTCTCTCTCCCTCTCTCTCTCTCTCTCTCACACACACACACACACACACACACACACACACACAAACACACACACACAGAGCAAACTATATTCTTTCTGCATCACTATTCATTTTGGAAAAGAGTTATGCATTCGTTCATTTATTGAAGAATTAATAATGGAATGCTTATTATTTACTACTACAAATCAAGGACAAAGCCCTGTAGTTATATATAATGTGAAGAGAAACCTCAAATCTACACACACACACACACACACACACACACACACACACACACCTTCTTTGATTTGCTTGTTTAGAGGAAGTGAAGGGCAGAATGATACTTTCTGAATTTTGCCTTCAGATCCATGATTGATCAATTTTGTTTGCCCTTGAATGAGTCTATTTGCCTGAAGAGATAATGAATATTACCTCTTCAGCATCACTGTAACATGAAACACAAAGAACAAAAATTGCTGCATTTCTTTGATCCTTCTGTCTTTGTTGTACTTGTTGATTAGCAGTATTCTGCTATATATACATACAAGGAAAGAATATATATATATATATGGAAAGAATATTATCTGTATCCATAATCCCTCTCATACCTGCCTATGTGCTATTGAAAATAGGAGTGTAGCCTAGCCAGATATGGTGGCACATGCCTGTAATCTCAATACTTGGGAGGCTGAGACAGGAGGATTGCATGTTCAAGACTAGCCTCCGCAACTTAGTGAGACTCTCAACAATTTAGCGAGACACTGTTTCAAAATAAAAAATTTAAGTCGGGCATGGTGGCACATGCCTGTAATTCCACTACTTGGGAGGCTGAGACAGGAGGATGACAGATTCAAGAACACACACACACACACACACACACACACACACACACACACACAGAGGCATCTAGATTCTGAAGCAGCTTGAAGTTTGGACTGAGGAGCGATTTCAGGAAAACACTAGCATTTGTCTCAAACCTTTCCCAACATTCTAAAAGCCGCGCTTTTAATTGCAGTTAAACATATTCATCGGAAACTCATCTGCCATTAACATGAGGGCCTCTCCATCTTAGAGAATGATAGGGCGTCTTTGTCAGGGATGTCTGATGCTTTTCATGGCACGGTGAGCCTTACCGGGGTCTGCATGCCTTCCCAGGGCTTGCTGTCAGTCCGGCCTTCTCCATCACAGCACACAGTAGTGCTCATTGTGTGCCGCGGGGACAGCTGGGCACCGACTTCCTGGGTATTATAAGTGCACTTGGAAATGTCAAGTGATAGCATTCAAAACATCCTTGAACATGTAGAATCACCGCTAGAAAGGTTTTAAAAATTGCCTCAGATTCAAACTACATTTAATTCATATGTAACTGTGGTTGTTTAAAATATTAATTAAATGGCACCATGAAAAGTCTTTGTAATGGTTTAGCTAGAATAATTGTTTTCTAAAATACCCAACACATAAAGGGCCATGACTATATAATTCATAGTAATAGTTTGGTTGCTAAATATATGTAAAAGTTATCCTCTTCTTTGTTTAACTCAATACAGTACAGAGAATTTTAAAGGAAAGTTATAAATTCACCCCTAAAATTTAATATATTTAATTTAAAACAAAATATATTTTATTTTCCATTATTTATCTAGAACACCAAGAAAAAATTTGTCCTATTTTTTTATGAGGAAGAGAATGAAAAAAGAAATAATCAATTAAAAAATTTAACTCCATGGCAGAAGTCTTTAAATAACTGCACATGAGATCCAGATTTCCCACTGAAGTACCAGTGATGTCCTGTTCTTGGCATTCTAATCATAGTTGCCATGTCTGAATTGTACTGAGCTTCTCAGGAAGCATTTAATGTATCTGCTTTGCAGCAATCGCTTGTTATCTGAATGGCTTCAAAGCTGGCAGGAAAGTCTTTGAGAGATTGTAAAAACTAAACAAACAAAAACTGAATGACCTGAGAAATGGGTCCCATTATCTTCTGTTTTTAAATAATGTATAATGATTGGCAGCAGAAACAAAGCAGGCAGATGCCTCCGATCAGCTTGCATTTTTTATCTTTTCCTTTCAAAGACCATTGCCTTGAGCCCAGTATGAACACCACAGGATCTAGTACAGCATCAATTAAGCATCTTCCTCTTTCCACTAGTATATGATCAAGGTAACATTGTCACTCATAAGAAAAATGTCAAAGGACAATGTTTGTGTTGGGTGAAAAGTAAAAGATTTGCATATAAATGACAGATATGAGGGAACTTTCAGCTCATAGAAATGTAATCATCGAGGCTAAGATAGGACTCGTTTAGACTTTTTTAACCATTTGACTTCAGAATTTACATAAGTAAAATAATGCATATGTGAGAATACCAATGCCAATCTCAATATCATATATGGGGAAGTGGAGGGCGTGGGGAGGGAGCTGGGGGGGGAGCTCACCAAGTGCTGTGTGCATGTATGTCCCGGTCACTCCGAACTACATTATGATGTGATACTACAATGCACCAATGAAAGTATATAAAAATAAATGAAATTCTAAAGAAAAATAATACAGTATAGTTTAGTGCTCTAAATGATACTTATCAGTACTCTTTGATGAAAGACTTACATAAGTGACAGAGAACAAACTGTCCCTGAGGACTGAGGTGCTCCTCAGAGCAGAAGAGTAAGGAGACTTAAAATTGTAACTCAGTTCACAGCATTTTAAGTCAGTGAATAGCAGGTGTTTAGCAACTGCACACTTCTCCCACTCATCCCCACCCCACCACACACACACAGCCAGCTCCTGGCATGTTCCAGAGATCTACTATACAACACTGTACCTACACTTAACAACATCAAGCTGGGTGTGGTGGTGCACGCAGTGATCCCAGTATTTGGGAGGCTGAGACCCAAGGATTCAAGGCCAGCCTCAGTAATTTAGTGAGGCCCTCGGCAACTTAGCGAGACCCTGTTTCAAAATTAAAAAATAATTTTGGGGATGTAGCTGAGAGGTATAATGTCCCCAGTACCAAAAACAAACAAACAAATAATATCAGACTGTGCACTTAAAGTCTATTAAAGGGGCAGATCTCATGTTCAGTGTTCACACTGCAATATAAAATAATTTAAAAATACTAAATAGTCCGATTCTATCTAGCGAAAGAGATTGACTAGTTGCATGTCTAAGTATACTAAAAATGTAACCCAGATGTCAAAACTGACTATGCAATGATCCAGGCCTTTGTCTCAGGTGATTAGATATTTAGAATATACTGGCCTTACCCAGCAGGCGGGGAGACTCAATACCACATGGCTCTATCTGAAGTAGAGATGTGTGATCTTAAGAAATGAAGCTCTTCACCTTTTCTGTATGTTTCCATATATTTGAACATGTTCATAATAAAATGTTGGAAAGCTAAAAAAAAATGAGCATAGTAGTTATGCTTTCGGGTTTTTTTTCCTTCTGTAGGTAACTTTCTTTCTGTAACTTAACTCTGTATTACATTATTCAACTCAAGGTTTCATTATATGTCTAGAAATGCTTGTTGGATTGGGTGATCAGATTATGTCTCCCAGACAGTTCAGACATGCAAAGAGGCAAGAGGGATTTCTTGTTACTGTCCATCTTTCTTTTTTCCTTGAATCTGAAGACAAAGGGAAGACGAAAGCCCGATCATCCTCAGCTTCGGGACGTATCTACAAAGCAGGACTCCTTTTTCTAAGTCCCATCCGACTAGTGTTGCAGCTTGCTATCCTTTCACCATTCTGGTCATCCGATGTCTGTGTTAATCTCTGTGCAAAATATCGTAGACACTGTTAGATTGCCACCAAGTGTATGCACATCTGAATCCTGTACATGAATATAGAGATATAATATGTAGTGCTTTCATTTTAATCTCTTTTCCAACTTTATTAATGTATAACTGAAAAATTAAAAGTATATATACTTAAGGTGTATTAATTAAAAGTATATATATCAAGGCTGGTATTTTAATATATGTATACATTGTGAACTAATCACCACATAAAGCTAATTAATATATCTATAACCTTACATAGTTACTTTGTGTGTGTGGTGAAAATACTTAAACACTTAAAATACTTCCTTAGCAAATTTCCAGTACACTATACAGTACTGTTGACTACTGTCACCATACTGTACTGTCCATTAGAGCTCTAGAATATATTCATTTTGCATAACTGAAACTTTGTTCATTCTGACTAACAGCTCCCATTTCCTCCATTCCCTAGTCTTTGGCAGCCACCACCCCATTTTCTGCTTCTATGAGACTATTTCTTTAGATTCCTCATATAAGCAAGATTATGTGGTACTTGTCCTTCTGTGCCTAACTTATTTCACTTTGCATACTGTCCTCCAGGTTCATCCATGTTGTCAAAAATGACAGGACTTCCTTATTTTAAGGACTGAATAATATTCCAATATGTGTGTGCTGTACAACTTCTTTATTTACCCACTGTCAACATTTAGGTTGTTTCCATATATTGGCTATTGTATGTAATTACATAAAGAACCATACAACTCAATATCAAAACATCAAGTCATCCGATTTATAAATGGGCAAAGAACAGGAATAGACATTTCTTAAAAGGATACATGCAAATGGCTAACAGTCATATGAAAAAATGCTCAATATCACTAATCATTATGGAAATTCAAATCAAAACCATAATATTACCTCACACCTGTTAGGCCATTATCAAAAAGACAAAGGATAACAAGTGCTGGTGAGGATGGAGCGAAAGGGAGCCCTGGTGCACCATTAGTGGGGATGTAAGTTGGTACAGCCATAAGGGGAAACAGGATGGAGAGTTCTCAAAAAGTTAGAAACAGAACTGCCTTAGGACCCAGCAATCCTACCACTGGATATATATCCAAAGGAATTGGAATCAGCAGCTCAAATAGATAATCTGAACTTTTAACTGTTTGTTCTCATTTTAGATAACTTGCTTCAGTGAGCTCATATTCTTCCATTTTAAGTTGGCCATTATACATGGGGAACTACTACAGCTTGAGTGGCAAGCGAAGATCTCTCTGAGCAAGTGCAGTTGAACAAATCCTGACCAATGGGAAGGAACCAGTCAGGAACAGGGTTGAGAGAAGAGGGAACAGCGAGTGCCCAGGCCCTGAGCCGGACAGGCTTGGAGGACCAAAACAACAACCAAACGAAGCCAGCCTGGCTGGAGAACGGCGAACAAGCGTGAATGTGCAGGCAGGATTCACCACTAGAAACTGTAGGAAGAGTTTGGGCTTTATGATATTTGCAGTGGAATATCACTGGAGATTTTTAAGCAAGGGTATGAGGTGATTTTTTTTTCTTTCAACACTTTGACTTGGAAGAGATTTTAGAAGAGAAGTAAAGATAAGAAAGTTGTTAATGTTAAGCAGGAGAAAAACCAGGTGGCCTGGGCCAGCGTGCTTTCAGTAGAAATAATGAGATGCTATCAAATTTAGAATGTATTTTGAAAGTAGCACATCCTGCTGTATTGGATGTGGGGGATACAGAAAGGGTGATAATTGAGCAAATTAATAATTCATGCCATTAGCTGAGATGTAACAAAACTTGAGGATGATTTGTGGGGCTGAAGATACAAGGAGGTTTCTATTTAGTGTATCTTAAATTTGAAATGACTATTACTTACCCATGCAGAGATGCTTCTTGGATGTTAACTGTAATTATCTAGGTAAGAGATGGTGGTGGCGTGAACCAGGGAGTATCAGTAGGGATGGAGGAAGAGGGTGGCTTTGAAAACTGTTTGAAGAAAGGCTAATAACAGGAGTTGTTTACTGACAGCACCTGAGGGGATGGGAGAGGACACTGCAGCCCTTGCGTGAGGGGCTGGTGGCTTCCCTGAGAGGCAGCACGGGAGCAGGAGCAGATTTGGAGAAGAGGAGGACTCATACTTAGGCTCGTTCCGGTGCCCGTGAAAACCCAAGGCCATGTGCATCTTGTGCATGGAGCACTTCTGATTTGAGAGTAGAACTCAGGCGAGAGACAGAGAGTTAAAGGGATTTGGGAGTCACCATGTTAACACAGTCCTCATCAAAGCCAACAAAACAGATGAGATTACCCAGAAAGGGCCTGTAATGCAAAAACAAAAAGAGACTTCATTTCAGATCAAAAGAAAAAGCTTGATGTGGATTATGCCGGCGAGCAAAGGGATCCCAAAAATGCAGAGAAGGGAAGGAATCATGCAAATGCCCTTCCAAATCAAGTGTGTTATTTTTTCAGGAGCAACTCCTCTTCAGCCAGACCTACAAGGAGGCAATATCAGATGAGAGGGCAAGTTTCACATACGAAGAGCAAAATGCACAGCCGTAGATCAGGGTGATAGAGAATTCAGAAAGTGAGACTTGGATCTTGAACACTTGCGTAGAGTGAAAAGTGTGGCCAAAAGGACAGGTCATTGTCTTTCCAGATGGTTCTTTGGGTTGTGTGACTTTCTTCCAGACAGTTGAGGACAACAGGCCACCAGCCGGAAGTGACAGATGTAAACCACCATGACAGTGACTGACAGCAAGGGTGCTGGGCTCTTACAACAAACCTGGTCCTTCCAACCTTGGAGTCAGTGACCACTCAGTGACACGGCTGCCTCTAGAATAACAGAAGGGCTGCATTGGGAAGGAACTCCAAAGATGATTTGGTATTTATTTATTTATTTATTTATTTATTTTCACAAATCAAGTGAATGCAGTCCTGAGAGGTTCACTTGTTAAAGGTCACATACCTGCTTTCTGGTAAAGTCTGCAATGATGTCGGATGCATTCGTATTGTACAATACTACTAATACTACTTGTGGAGCCCTTTTCAAAGCAAATGAAGATAATTTTACATATGTCCTTTGTATGTCGTGAAGCTGTGTCTACTGGAAGGAGTAGAGTGTAAAGTTTACGAGGGCAAGCTCTAGTCTCAAACTACCAGCACAGGAATCCTTGCTCAGCCCCCCAAGGTCATTTAATCTTAACTCTCCCAACTTGCTCACCTTATGTGTGAAGTTGAGAAAAGGGAGATGATAACCATTCTAGTTCATAGAGTTCTTATAAGAACAAAGCGAGGAAATACCTGCCAAGCCCTTGGCCTAGTATCTAGCTTGTGGTCGATTCCCAATACATTTTAGCAATTTTTCATTGCTTTTGGTGATTACTTGGGGTCACTAGTCTCTGTCTTTTAGCATCTGGGATGGGAGCATTAATAACAAACCCAGAAGTTCATTGTTCTGGTATGCTGTGTGCATGAAACAAGTTTCTGTTGGAAGAGTGACCCAAAAAAAAGGAAGAAAAGAAGGAAGAGAGGAAAGGAGGAAGGGAGGAAAGATAGGAGGAAGGGAGGGAAAGAAGGAATGAGGGTGGGAGGTTGAGAAGAAGGGAGGCTCCACTATTGAAAGGACTTTCTTCATCCTCTGGTCTGCATTCCAAAAATGTGGAAATGTAACAAGTGTTTTTATTATGAATATTATACATTTTCTGGCCAGTGAAATACTGAGCCTGTGCTTTTATCAGAGAATAGGAAAGATCAAGAGAGATGGCGTGTCTGTGGATTTTAAGCAGGCAGACACTGTCAGGGACTTGCTATTGTTTCTGTGTTAAACTCAGTTCCTGGACTTCTTGGGTTTTTCCTACTGGGATTCTCTGTGTGCCAGTCACAGGCTACACAGAGGACAGAGACAAGGAGCTTTCCTTCCATGAGCTCGCGTGTGAGAGAGATGATGTACACAAGTATTTACAGAACAGCAGAAGCTGCAATGGGCCGGGTGACATGAGGGTTAGCCGCCTGCACGCTGTAGCCAGATTGCCAGAGTTGGATCCAAAACGGGGCTACTTAGTCACCTAGACAAGTTTGTGACCTCTCAGAGCCACACTCTTCACCTGTCAAGTAGGGATGGTAATACTATTTACTTGGTAAGGAAAAGGAACAAATAAGTTCATGTACGTAAGGTCTTGGCCTGGCATGCAGTTTGCCCCGCACCATTGCCTGCCTTCCGAATGAGCAGTTACTTCTGTGGCTCAGAGGATGGCCACTCTGAATACTGAGACAAAATCCTCAAGTTTAGATCATGAGTGTGTGTGCGCGCGCGCGTGCGCGTGTGTGTGTGTGTGTGTGTGTGTATGTGTTGCTGGGGATTGAACCCAGGGGCATTCTGCCCCTGAGCTACACCCCTAGCCCTTTTTTTTATTTTTTATTTTGAAACAGGGTCTCACTTAAGTTGCTGAGGCTGGCCAGGAACCTGTAATCCTCCTGTCTCAGCCTTCCGAGTACTGGGATTACCACACCTGGCATCAAGTTTAGATCTTAAAGAAGGAATCGGACTTTTTCAAACAAAAGGGAGAGCCCTAGCTCTTTCAGGCTTGGGAATATAAATGGGTGTGGCATAATCGGGGGACTTCCAAAATTGGTATAAAAGCATTCGGAGTTACAAGTTTGTAAGTAAGGATAAGTAAGGATCAGGTAAGTAAGGATCCTTAATTATAGTAAGCTCTGAATGCAAAGATGGACTGGTTCCTGTCACAGTAAGAAGTAAATAGAGATTTTGAAGAGGAAATTAGCATGGGCAAAGCAATTCATAAACAATTTGATAAATCAAGGTGGGGATGGAGACTAAAATCTAGGATACCAATTTGGAGACATTTGCAATAGTTCTGGTTTTATGTACTAAGGACTTTAGCTGGAATGCTATTAAAAAAGAAAAAGAATGAATATGAGATACAGAAAGAACAGATCAAAAGGTAACTGTCTAGAAGCAAGTGTGGGGAAGAGATGGTCGGGATGTCAAAGCTGCACACCTGCATGGCAGGAAGAGCTGTCTGTGCAAGAGATACTGACCTGCAAGTTCAGAGGGAAGGACGGCTAGGGGAAAAGGACTGTGAGCTTCATTCAAGTCTAACTGCACTTGATCCAACGCTAGAACACCCATGTGGAAGCTAGAATCTGGAGAAGCGAAACTGAAACTCAAGAGCGGTCAGAACTAAGGGTAGATGCATATATATATATATTTGGAACTAAATCAAGTATAGGTGGGAGGAAAAGAATGGAGAATGGAACTTCTATGAGATGGTATCATAGCAGGCCAACAGGCCAGCTGGAAAGCCACCATACTTAGTGAGCGACCATGCAGATGGTAGATGGTAGCACCTAGGAAAGCCCAATGGGGGTAAGCATTCAATACAACACAAATAGCAGAAACATGGAGACTGCTTGACCATGAAGAACAGCTTTAGTTTTTCCTATTTCATAGAATTTTAGACCTGAAAACATTTTGGAGATGAGGGAATTAGGCATCATAGAAGCTAAGAGCATGGGTTTCCCATGAGGTAGCTGAGAATCAGGCCTGGAACTCGGGCCTCCCTCCCTTTACAGTGCTCTTCTGGTCTAGAAGTTACCTCTTGGGCTGGTCTCTTCCCTCAGTCTCCCCCAGAGAGGAATTCGCTTTGCAGTCTGTTTTATACAGAGTGCTGGGCCTCTCCCCAGGGAGCCCGGCAGGGGCGCCAGTGCACCCTGTTACTGCAGAGCACAGGCCTTGTTTCCTTATAATCAAGTGTGGATTTACTTAGGATATACCAGAAGAAGCACAAGTTACAACACTGATACTAGATCTCCCCCTACTTCTCTCTAATTTGTATTTCCCTTTGGTTGATTAATTTTTCAATCTTTAAGAAATTCAATAAGCCATCTACTCAAATGCTCTTTACTTTTTCACTCACTGTTTATGATCTCCTTCCAAAGATTTTTGAAGTAGGATACTGTTTTATATGAAGGAAGCTTGAAATCTCAACCACATGTACAGCCATATGATTGCAATAATTATGTTTAAAACTGAATCGGTTAAAAACTAAATGGCTATTTTTGGAAGTATATAAAAGTGAGAACCTATCTACAAACATTTTTAACTATTGAACATAATTTGAATGAAGGGGTAGCCATTTGATATCTTAACCTTTTTATGAATTCCTTATGAAGGCATAGAAATCTTAGTACCTTTCTAATTTTCTTCTTGAAGGAAATAACTTGGAAAATACCAAGGAAAGAAACAGAGAAAGCATTTAACATAAACTGAAACCATTAAGCCTGGTGTGGTGGTGCACACCTGTAATCCCACTACTTGAGAGGCTGAGATAGGAGGATCGCAGGTTTGAAGCCAGCCTCAGCAATTTAGCAAGGTTCCTCACAACTTAGTGAGACCCTGTTTCAAAATAAAAAATAAAATATGGCTGGAGGTTTAGCTTGGAGGTAGAATGCTTCAGGGTTCAACCTCCAGTACCAAAAAAACAAACAAACAAAAAACCATGAAACCATTAATAATTAATGGGAAAACATAATAATCTATTATGAGGCATTTTAAAACAGCTCCTATAAAACCATCCCTTCCAGGAGACTAGGAAGTTCTTCAAAGCTGGGGCTTAAATAGTCTTATCCACAAAAGGACTTGACAAAAATAGACCCTGTCAAACCCAAGGATTAGAAGGAAGTGAATGGAGAGATTCAAATGACTCCATCTGAATTGCTATTCATCATCATAGATTTCCTGAAGCTTGGTCCCACCCTGGTCTCCCCATGGGACCACTGGGTCACAGCCTCTTCTGTGATCTTTATTGTCTGCTGGAGAGGTGAGATGCCCTTGCAGGATTTCTTCAATTTTGGAATTACCGAAACCAGGTCTATTGGCAGCATTGTAGGCAAAATTTGTTTAATGAAACCCCTTTTGTTTTGAACCAGTGAGGTATGAAGTCAAGAAATAACTGGGCTAACTCAACTTCTGTCTTCAGTTGCTCCGTTCTCTTGCTGTCCCCATCCTCTTTCTGGGCTCACACCTGACCTGAGGCATAAAGGGATGGAGAGAAAAAAATACTAGACTGAAGTCAAATTCTAGTTCCACCTTCCAGTTTTGCAATCTTGGGCCAGATCCCTAAACTCATTGTCTTCTTCCTTTGCCTTCCATCTTAATTTTTTAAGTTTATCGAAGTAATATATACACAAAGTATAGAATGCAATAGAAGTTCTTTTCTCTGGCCTCCTCTTAAGTGATTTGCCTGATGAAGCACCTCGCTCCCTTCCCTCAACATAACCTGTGGACTGATGCTCGCAGCCAGCTTGGCACCGGGTCCCCTCCAGTCCACTGTAAACTTCTGGTGCCTCTTAGAATATGTATGTGGTCCAAGAGTCTGTTGTGTGTGTTCCCAGGCCTGCTGTGCCAGTTGTACTTGTTTATATAAGAATTGAATTCAATCATTAATTATGTAAACCAATGACATGTGGGTATATAAAAGAGAATTGCTGTTTCTATGGATATGTTTTGAAAAGTCTCAGCACAGTAGAATTACTAAAAGCTGTAGAATTAAATGTAAGATAATAGATAAATATTAGGAAAAATCTTAAATCTAAAAGGATTGTGCTTTATGCCTTTCTCAGTCTACTTTAATGAAATTGAAATTGGAAAATATAGATGATAATTACGTGTTTGGCTTATGAAAGAAAGTGCAGATCTGGAAACACATAGCTAGATTCCATATTCAGAAATCCTGGTAGTGTTCCCATGAGATTCTTATGATATTAGATTAGATGAGGTTCACATAAAGCACTCGGCATCTTGTCTGGTATTTAATAAGCATTCAGTACATGTTACCTGCTATTGTGGTTATTATCGATTTAATAGGTGTGCATCCAGGCAATTTTAAAAGAAGAGGGGGAAAAAGAAAGGTTAGATCAAATCAATATTTCAAAAGAAAATATTGGGATAAACTTTTAAATCCAGCAAGGGGCCTAAACTTCACTGCAATAGTTTTTTATCCAAATATCTGTGTGTAAAATTAGGAGACTATCGATAACCATGTTTTTGCAAGATCTAGCTGGAAAAACACACCTGATTCATTATTGAGAACAAGGCTTTGGCAATCCAAATGTAATCCTGTTTCAATTTTAGCAAATTGCTACATGGTTTTAGGAAGCTGTCTAACCTTTTCTTGTCTTTGTATTGTCTATTAGGGAAGGATGATGATAAACAGCTTTATTAATTTGTCTTGTGGTCAGGAGAATTACTTCAAGTTCTTTGAAAAAGAATGTATGATCATATTTGTGTTCTCCACTGGAGTGTAAATTCTACCTGGTTCAGTGTAATATCCAGGCTGCACAAAGCTCTCCAGCCCTCAGAATAGGATCCATCAAATGCTAATTTTTTTTAAATTGATTTTCCATCAAAGCTCTAGACCTATTCAGTTATTAGGGTGTTCATGCCAAGTATCAACAGGTGAAACGTGCTTCAGCACGGAAAACAGAAATGACTCAGATTCAAGTAATGGGATGAAGGAGAAAGATCTTGGTTCGGTAGATTATGCCAGTAAATAAGTCTTAATTCCATATTCAGTCTTGTAAACACAGTGCAAGAACATGTATAATGGATGTGAGGTTTAAATTCTTATTAATTTGAGTGGCTTTTGTCAAACTCAATTAATTTCTGTTTTGTAAGAAAAGCCCCAGTTCTGATGCTGAAAGTCATGTTGATCATGGATAAGCATTCACGGTTAGTTAAGAGCATGGGGCTAGAGAGCCTTCCTGTATTGCTTGTATGCACTGAGCTTAACACCCTAGATGCTCATTACATTATAATAGAAATAGGAATAACCACTACTACTGTTACTGGGAGTTGGGAGAGAACACTTTTCCTCAGAAGACAATTCATAAAACCTTTCCCATCATTTTATCAGATCTTTAAAGAAATGTCTCCCTCAAAATGTAATTTAGTTCAATACATATTTATGCATGACATTCAACTAGATTTGGAAAGTTATAAAAAGGACTAAAACTGGATTGCCCCTGTGTTCAACAAGTTTGCTATGTAGTGTGGAGACTTGCATTTGATTAACTAATACACTTCGGTCTGTGAGGTGTGGAGTCGCACTTGACCTGAAAGAGGACCCAGTACATGTGTGTTCTTTCATTATTAGGTCCCATTGTCGGGTTTCTAGATTCACTTGGGAAATTGGCAGTTGACTTTGCACAGCCTTTATCTTCGAGGCATCACAGAGCTGGAGGAAAGCACCTGTCATGTCCACACTTTTTAAGGGAATGATTTGATCATTATAAGCCGGAGAGCTTAAAAGCAATACCTGATGAGAACCATCCATCATACAATCAATAAGCAACTTACCAGAACATCATAAGAGATGAAGAGGCAGAGGCACTTGACTCTTTCAGTAGTGATTTTTCCACACCAATTTAATTTCCTTCCATGATTAAGTGATAGACTGCATAAATAATGATAATATGCCAGATGAAATCAATTTTTTATGGGCAAAGATTGTGGGTTCTAGCCTAAACAATATTCTTATCACTAAGTCATGAGAGTGTGACCTTAATCATGCTGCCGTTACATGGGTGAACAGGTAAATACAGAGTTGCAATTACATTAAAGTGGGTTGGAGCAGCGGATGACATATCAAGTTCCAACCTGTGGGGATCAGTTGTACTGAAGGACCTATAACTTATTGATGAGCTATATAAATGACTTATAAATACCTTCATCTGAAATGCAGAAATTACTAAATCAAATAGAGCTGCTGATACTTTATACTAGGTAATTCATAATAATACAATTCAAAAATGCCCTTGGGTATATTTTTTAAATCATTATAAAATAGAAGAGCATTTCATTGATGCAAGTATAACCTGGTATATTTTAGCATAATTGAAGTTTGGTAAAAGACTGATTAAAAAGACAAAAGCAAAGAGGATTTGGGTCTCATTAGGGTTAGAAAAGCAATATTATAAATGAATCACATTGACAATAGGTAATTTAAATGGAGCAGGATAGAAGGACAGAAAATGAATACTTTTACCATTGCTGAGGCCACACCATTCTTGAGTACTTACTCAGGTTTTAATCAACTAATTGTGAAGGGGATATTTTTTAAAAGCATGCAGAGAGCAAACCATTATCTATATATGAATTAAATATGAAATATACAAATATGTAATATAGTATGATATATATTATATTATAATTAAATATAAAAATAGCATACAATATAGATTATAATATATTATATATTATATATTTATAATGTTTTATTTAAGGGAAAAATTAGAATTGTGTGACCCCAAAAGCCAAACGCTAGTCCTATAATTGCCTGCTCACAGTTCCTTAGACATGTCCTCAGCATGGGAAGAGGCTCTCCTGGCTCCGTGGATGACTGAACAAGAAGAAATATGCTGTATTACATTTGATCAACTTCATCTGACAGAAAGAGGCCCTTCTTGATGAACAAAATTTCTTCGTAGCTCTTTATTACAGAATAAACTGCCATTACGTCTAGATAATTTAAATACCCGTGGACTGCTTCCCTCAGCCCTTCTCTTTTCTCCTGGATTTCAGTTCATTTACTCTTCCAAGCCTTCCATACTAACATATCCAGTAGTGGGCCACTAACCCTCGTGCCAGGAGAAGCACATGGCTTATCTACCCCGAGTACCCATGGTGTATCCTAAGGACTCAATTTTACACAAAGATTTTAAGTGGAAAAACATAATTGCCTGTTAACCTGCTGATACATTAATGGAGTAGAACACTAAGAATCTCAGGGAACTCATCACTTTAATGGCCATTTTCCAACTCCACCCACCCCAGCTTGCTCAGCTCCCTCTCCCTGCTGCAGAGAGCACGGGCACAAAGCTGTCTCTTGCATGGCAAAGTTTAAAAGTAATGCCAGGTTGCCTAATAAGCGACTCCAAGCCTGTCACCTCTTCATCAGTCCAGAAACACAGGGCATGACAGTTTTGTGTGTGGGGAGGGCGTATTGAACCCAGGGATTGAACCCAGGGGCATTCTACCACCGAGCTATACCCTCAGCCCTATTTTATTTCTTTTCTTTTGAAACAGGATCTCACTAAGTTGCTGAGGTTGTCCTGAAACCTGCAATCCTCCTGTCTCAGCCTCCCAAGTACTGGGATTACAGGCAGCTGTAATCCAGCTGCATGACATATTTCATATTTCATATTTCATCTTCCTCCCCATGATTGAACTTTTTATAAATAAAGTATTAAAGGCTTCGAGGCTATTTTGTGGCGAAAGTGCTGTAAATGTCTTTGGATGTGATGACAATACGTGAATGTCTTTTCTCTTCTTTTTCAGAATGGGGGCCGGTGAATTACCTGCATCCTGCTCGCACAATCAGTGAGTAACCTTTCCATAATGTTTGTGGCTACTAGCAGATAAGCAGCGCAGCCACTGGAGTATATGAAAACCTCAGCGTTGCTCCTACGCACTCTTCTGGTGACGATAACAATAATCACCAGAAAGCCCAGCCCAGGTGGCACCATTGTGTGTACAAGTCCCAGAGGGTGGGGAGGGAAGCAAGCCAACCATGATCCATGCCCCCAAGGAATTCACAAAAGAAACCAAGGCTTTGAAGATGGGTTTCTAATATTTCTAACTCGGTGAATAAGTAATGTTTACCTTATTTGAAAAAGTTTACTTTTTTCCATTTTTATTTTGAAAGTATTTACAAGCCGGGCGTGGTGGCACACGCTTGTAATCCCAGTACTTTGGGAGGCGGAGACTGGAGGATCTGGGTTCACGGCCAGCCTCAGCTACTTAGTGAGTCCTTCCGCAACTTCGTGAGACCTGGTTTCAAAATAAAGTATAAAAAATAGGGCCGGGGGTGTAGCGCGGAGGTAGAACACCCCTGGGTTCAATCCCCGGTACCGCAAAAAAAAAAAAAGTATTTACCATTTTCCTGGGACATTGGGCTCTATTCTTTTTAGCTTCCAGAATACCTTCCTCTATACATACAGTGAAAGGTTATTAATTCAGATATTGCTAGTACACAATTTTTGACAGCTTGTTCTAGACGAAGGTAGATTTACCTGTGAACAGTCTGCAAGGAATGGACTTGCTAAGCACAAGACATGTGTTAACCCAGGTAAAAGGAATGCACTGCTTTCGTGGCTCAGGCATGGAGTGGTCTTTAGGCAAAAGATTCAGCTATAAAATAAGGATCCATGTCATTAAGTAGATGTCTCCTTAGACAGACTTTATTGGCAGATCTCAGTATTGAAAGTAATAAAACTGCATTGCTTTCAATAAATTCTGACTTCCATAATTCAGGCTGGCTTTTCCTCCCTCCCCTCCCCAACTCATTATTCAGTTGAGTGAAGTTTACTATTGTATAATATGTGGACATAAGCATTTATTAGTAGAAAAGGATCAATTCCTATTATTTCATTCAAAATTAACAGATATAAATTTTAATTTCCTGGATGTGTTTCTGAAAAATGACATACTATTCATTTTCCTTTTTCATGATTTCACATAACAAGTCATTATTTTTCATTTAAAATTCATTATTTTCACAAAGCAAACAAGACAAGTTTTTAGTATAACAGCAAAGATTTGAGGTGAGGAACAAAATATGCCCTCTTTGGGGCATGTTGAAAAACTGGAGTAGTGACCGAGTTACCATTCATTCACTTATTCTTTTATTCATTCAACAAACACTAAACCAAGGGCCATACTTATTGCATCAGCGATTTAGTGATAAATAAAGTTCTTTTCTTGTGTTGTGTTGACAACTCATACACTGAGGAAGAGATGGAGACAAATAATTTTCTCTTGTAACATGTGATGTGTTATCTCAATAAGCAAAGTACTTTGGGAACACAGAGGAGACACCATTAAATCTAACAGGAAGAGATGGGGAAGCATTCATAGTAGGTATAACACTTGAACAGAATGAACAGAATTAAAGAATGAATCCAACTTTTACAAGTAGAGGAAAGAACAGCCTTTCCAGCAGTAGAAGCCAAAGCAAAGAGATATTAAAATACATGGATAGCATCAGAACACAGAGCAGACTGGGAATTAGTTGTAGAGAGCTGAGGGGTGGGAGAGTGGTGTCTGGTATATACCCTCATATATGAGGGTATATGATCAAAAATAAATGCTCTTTACGGGCTTCAAAACAATTGGAGTTCAGAGAGAGATTTGAAAGCCATCTGCCCAGAGTTGAAATGTGAAGACACAGGAATAAATAAGACCACTCAGAGCTGGGCATGGTAGTGCATACTTGTAATCCCAGTACTTGGGAGGCTGAGGCAGGAGAATCGCAGGTTTGAGGCCAGCCTCAGCAACTTAGCAAGGCCCTTCACAACTTATTGAGAATCTGTTTCAAAATAAAAAAAAAAAAATAAGCCAGGAATGGTGGCACACGCTTGTAATCCCAGTACTTGGGAGGCTGAAACAGGAGGATCACAGGTTCGCAGCCAGCCTCAGCAACTTAGTGAGGCCCTGTTTCAAAATAAAAAATAAAATAGGCCTGGGGTGTAACTCAGAGGTTGAACCCCCCTGTGCTCAATTCCCAGCACCAAAATAAAAAATAGGTCTGGGATGTAGCTTACAGGTAGAATGTCCTTGGGTTCAATCCCCAGTATCACACACACACACACACACACACACACACACACACACACACACACCACTCTGCACAACACTTTGGGATAAAGGAGAAAACTTTTAGGAACACAGAATTGAATTGGCTTCTCCCTGAGCCGGGAGGAAGAGATGGGTTTAGAAAAAAAAAAAAGTACATTCATTTAAAGCTGGATATAATGAAATTGAGGGAGTTTATGTCTGAGAGGTTCCATTTTCTTTTTTCTTTTTCTTTCTTTTGGTTAGATACGGTCTTTTTTATTGGTGCATTGCAATCATACATCTTGATGCAGTTCAGGGTGATAGAGGCACACATGCACACAGCCCTCATTGATCCCTCCCCTAGTTCCCACCCCACTCCCTCTCCCTCCCCACCTTCTCGCACTCAACAGTGATTGGCTTTGATAAGTCTGTGTATGTCCATCATGTCCATTGAGGTGTTTCCCTCTTCAAGTCTCCCTCCCCCCTGCCATCTCCCTCAATTAGGTCCCCTCCTTCACTCCATGAGGGTTTCTCCTCCTTTGTCTGGAGTCCCTCCTGTGTCCCAATTTCTCCCCAGCTTCCACATATGAGGGAGAACATCCGACCCGTCACTTTTCGTGATTGATTAATCTCACTTAACATAATAGTCTCCAGTTCCATCCATTTCCCTGCAAATGGCATAATTTTGTTCCATTTTCTTTGCACTATACCATTGGGTAAGCATGGGGTATGAAACAGGAGAACACAAGTTTGAAAACCAGTTCAGCCCCCATGAAGGATATAACACGGGCAGGTCGCACCACCTCTCTAACCCTCGGTGTTACCATGTTGAAAATGAAGGCAATCGTCACCATGAATTCCTGAGCCAGAGAACTTTATGTGAAAGCACTTCACAAACTTTAAGACACTGTTCTGAGAAGCAGCTAGCATGCTGCAGGGTTACCTCACTGAGCTCTTGTTCATGAAATGGGGACAGTGGGACATGGCTTAACAGGCTCCTGGGAGCATGAAAGAGAAGGTGTGTCCCATGCATGCACATAAAAGGTGTGTCCCTTGCATGGAGATGAGGCTGCTGCCCCATTATCCTCTGTGAATAGGAGCCAATAGGGAATAGAAAGAAGGGGACGCATGCAAATGTTTTTAAGCAGAATTAAGGGCCCATTTGGGGAATACAATTTTGCATGTACAGCCATACCTACATGCTCTGAAGCAGCCAGATGGGTGAGTGGATGGCCGGGGTGGAGGAAATCAAATGCGGTATGCTTGCTTCTATGGGAGAGTGCTTTTGAGAGGTCAATTAGAAATGTTGGTCAATGCAGATCCCAGAAATAAAGAGGCCTTGAACTCAATATTTTGTCCTCTAGCCTCCCCTCTGGTGAGGCTGAATAGTGCCTCTTCTCTTCATAGTCTGCAGCCTTGATCCTAAGGCTCTTTCATTGTTAAGTGAGTGGCTGACTCTACAAGCGGAGTTTCCAGATGTCCCCAATGTCTGACGTTCTCAGCTATCAGCTGAACTCCAGCCACAGGGCTGCTGTGTAGAGCAGGACAGACCGACCTTCCTCTCTTCCCACAGCCCCCTCCCTCAGCCTCCCCTGCTGTCATGGAAGAAGGGTCCCTTCCTCAACTCAGGATCGGCCAGGTCCTTGGCTAACATGACGTAAAAGAATTTCAGCACGTGCCAGTCAGAGACACAGACAGAGGTTTGTTTAGAAAAGTAAGAAATACACACTCAAGGGAGAATGTGGGCCACCCTGAAAGTGAGAGAGGTACTTTGGGGTTCATGGCTTCCCCTTTTTATAGGAAACTTTCATGAGGGGTGGGCAGGAGGAGGTATGTAGGGATGACATCAGATCCCTTATCATAAGATGATTTAGGGTGTTTTGGTCATCCTTGGGGTCCCAATGGGGCCTTCACTATCTTCTCAATAGGTATCTCTCTTGTTTAAACTATTCACAGACAGATAACAGTGCCTACGGAAACTGTTTAAACAGGGAAGATGGATAACAGCGCCCAAGGAGATTACTCTTTTGTGTGACCTCTGACCTCTGACCAACAGATATCTCTGGTGCTTAACTATTCCTAGGTTTGATAATTAACAGTTGAAAGTATTTTATGAGTTCCCAGCTTTCTGGATCCTTTGTGTGGTCTCTGTTGTATGATAATATATACCCCTTTGAGGATAGTCAGCAGTGCTCAGGGTAATTAGTAATGACTTGTAAATTCCCCCAGAATCTTTTGGGACCAACAGGCCTTGCTACAGGCTCCCATATTAAAGTTACAATTTCCTCGTTCTCCCTTGATGTCTTCCTCCTACCTATTTCTTTGATTTCCTCTATCCTACCTCACTTCCACTTGGATATCAGTTCTTCCCCAGCACAGGACATAGCAAAAAAATTTTTTCAAGTAGAACTCGTGCCGAGTAAAAAGGAGGCAGACTGCCTGGCACCCGGCCCACACCATCAGCACCGATCCCAACCTCAGGGTGGGGTTTGCTGGTTGCATCAATCAGGACTGCCCTTCCTCCCACACATGGATGTGGGTTATCTCACCAGTCACTAGGAAAATGTTCGATGTCCTCTTAAAATGCTTAGAGAGCCTTAGGGACCCCAAGAGAGAGCTGCCAAGATCTATCTCCATCTCGATAGTTACTAAACTTTCCTCAGAGGGAGATCTGAATTGCTGGAGCACTCGTCTTGAATTTGCCAAATGGCGGTAATAAAGAAAATATAGGCTACATCCTGCCCATTATTGACTCCTATTTTAATTAATGGAAGACATATCCCTCATGTGGGAACATGGTTGACTCACTCAGGCAGTGATTACTCATTAAGGATGAATGCAAGGTGCTAGAAACTATTCAAGATCTTTGAAGAAAATGAATACGAGCATCTTCCATGAATAATATTTGAAACATTAGGAACAACCTGTCATATGCAGACAAAATTCTAGGTTTCTGTGAAATGACTCCAGAGACTAATTAGGGATTGAGAAAGCACAGAGCTTTTTCTTCTCTCTCGTTAGTCCCCAAACCAACTCTTCTCTTCTGTCCCAACATGAATCACATGAAATTCATCTCCAAGCTTCTTGCTTCCTAGACAACACTTCCAGGTAGCTATGGTGGCCTGTTAATGTGCAGCTTGCCCCAGGACACTTTAATATCCATTCCCTGCACAGGGGACTTCCCTACATGGCCTGGGCGGTGTATCTGAGCCCAGCCCAGATATGTCTCTACCTTCCCCTGTGTAAGAAGGACCCAGCGATGCTTGTCCTGATTTGCTTTTAGACCCTGCATACCATTGTTAGAAACGGATTCTAGGGAAACCACAAACAAAAACTCATAAAATTGAAAGTAACTTGGCAAGGCAATTTACTTCTGCAGGAGAGTGTGCAACCGACAACAAGTCTGGTCAGCAAGCACCCCACATGGGCAGTGCACTCGGCTTTTATCCCTGCCAGGATCCTGTCCCTTGCCCTGATTGGTGAGGGCTTGGGTTCACAACTCTGAACAATTGGCTATTCTCTAAAAGAGTCAGAAACAAAGTTTCGGCAAAGAAACAAAGTGTAAAGTACACTGTGCATTGATTGGCTTACTGCTAGGACAGGTGGGAGTTTGGGAACAAAGTTTAAGGTTCTGGAACAAGCTGGTCAACCAGAGGTCATATGAGCCATGGCTGACATTCCGGAAGAGTCTGCAAGTGGAGCATACAGACAAATGTACACAAGTTACAGAATTGATACCCACAAGGAGTACACCTCTATGTAATTTGCTACTTCCATAGAAAAGATTGTCTCTATTCCTTACACCACAAATACACATCAGCCTTTTCTTGAATGTACTCTGATCACCTTGTACTTGCAAGCCAGCCCCCAGTTCCCTCTGCAGCCGTCTTTTCATTGCTGCCTGGGTGTGCACACGTCTGCCGAAGAGAGCAGCTTACCTCTTACTAAAAACAGAGACAAACGTCTCTCAGTTCCATTTCTTCGACTTTCACCACTCTCCTTTAACCAGCTGACTCCCATTTCTGGGTTCTTGTATATTTTCTTCTCTACTATCACTTCTACCCTTCACATCCTTCACATACCCTCACAGGTTTTAGTAACCCTTGGGATATGGTCTTTTGGGTTATTTCCCATTTAGCTGGAAGACCACAAGACACATCTATTCAGTGGCAAACTCAAAATTAGGAATATGTTGTGGCAATTCGTTTACATTTCTCTCATTGTTCCTTAAAAGTCCCTTTGTTAGGTAGTGAAACGGTACTCATTTAGGGCCAATCCCATGAATCCTTTATAGCAAGAAAACAGCCAGATCATAGCATCTCAGATTTAGGGATCTTGATAAAATGTTCAAGGCAGAGTCTAAAACTTGAATCTTCTAATTCTAGATCTTTACTTCCCTAGGATAGAAACAGGAGGAAAATTTTTTTGCTTCTATTTCATAAATGGAGAGTAACCCAAAATCATTTCTTAGGTTATTTAAGTGAGAAATGTTCCTTGGAATTTCAAAAAAAAAAAAAGAAAAAGAAAAATACTCAAGGGTAATACCCTTTCACGTGTTGATAGCAGACTATACTGTTTGGAAGTAGAAGGCTGCTTTGTGTACAGGCTGCAAGGATTGTGACTTTAAAGGAAGAAGCACTCCTCTCCAGCGCCTAGAGAGAATCCACCACAGAGCAAGTACCCTAGAGCTTTGCATCCAGCAGGAGCATCATCCTGGCAGGGTTCCTGCAAGGGACCAACGATTACCTGCACTCAGTGTCCTGGTGCTCTTTCAGCTCAAAGGGAGGACGGCACATCTCATATTCATGAGCGCTGAGGACTGCAGAGATGTGGCTTCCAGACAGGAGCCAGTACTCCCGCCCTGAAGAAGGGGTTAGAATCAAGGGTTGTTTTTAAGGTCAGAGTGTGAAGAGGGCAGTGACCCATCTTGAAATATTTGTAGCAGGCAGCCTTGCTCTTCCCTCTCCATGCCGCAGGGCACACTTCCCACTGTCAGCCCGAACATCCTTCCCTGTAAATCCCAGGATTACCAAGACCGGAGGAAGGGATAGTCACAGACTTTTCTACAGCCTTCCTGAGCTTATGTGAGAATTAAGGCTGACAAATCTCAGAAGAATTGATTAACATGATGATATTTTTTAACAATGCAGCATAAACCTTAAGATTTGTGGCCTAACAATCTCAGCTGAAAGCTCCACGGCTGCAGGGTACAGAAGGACTCTTTGCAGGGGACAGAAGGACTCCTTGCAGGCCTTCCCTACCCTCAGTCCCATGGCAGATTAAACATGGTTTGTAAATTCCGTACAAGCCAATGTTATCTGTTGTCTGTTCCCACGTCCAAAACAATAAACCATCAGGTTTTTAGGGGGGTTTTCTTTGGTAGGGAAAGGGGTTGTGCATTTTTATTCTTGTATGGAAATAATTAACAAAGAAAAAGTGGCACCTCACAGTTAATTTGGCTGTTCTCTTAAATGTTTTCCTGGGACCTGAATTACACAGACATATTATTTTAATAAGCTGATCTGCAAGTGTTTTTCTCCTTCTCATTGAGGTTCGAAGTAATCTAGAGGGTCAAGGTTTCCAATCTTTTTCTCTTTCATTAAAATGATCTGTCGTTTCCATTGTGGCTACACCCAAAAGTCAATTTTTTTCTTTCCTCTTGTTAAAGTGCCCTATAGAGTAATTCAATGGTGATGGAGATGGAATTCTTCTCAAAGTGTAACTACTCCCCTTGCTGGTATAAAGTGGCAATGACATCTATCTTTGGAAATTTAGTCCTGATTCAGGGCAATTCTTTATTATTTTTTAATTATCATTATCATTATTATTATTGATAATTATTTATGCTTTTGAACTCCACAGTAAATTGAAACTTAGTCTAATGAAACTGGAAACATTACTGTAGTCATCATACTTTGTAAATAAGGTAGGCTGAATTTATGGATATTGCACAAGCTGTTGTTTCAGACTTCTTATGCTTAGAAAGCAAGAAAATATTCCAAATGGTGTTTAGTAATAAAATTTCAATAAGTAATAAACCTCTTAATTTTTAATTGAGGTACAACTTATACACAAGAAAATGCACAAATCTTCATTCAGTGTTCAGTCCAACGAATTTCGATAATTTTATATACCTATATAACAGTCACCAAAAATAAGTTGCTGAATTTTACCGCCCAAATAGTTTTCTCATTCCCTCTTTCCAGTGAGTTCTAATCCTAGACCCCACCACTTCCCATCCTCCCCAGCCCTCTTCTCCCTACTCCCAGGCGACCACTTTCTTATTTCTATCTCTGTACCTTAGCTTGGCCCATTCTTGAGCCTCGTATAAAAGAAACTATATAGCACACGCTTTCTAAAGACTTCTTTCATATGCCATAATAGTTTTTAAATTATTGCATTTATCAATATAGTTTATTCTGTTTAGTTCTTGTAATATTCCATTGACTGACTATACTACAAGCTATTTACCAATTATCCTGTGTTGGTCATTTGGGTTATCTCGAGTATGGGGTTATTATGAACAAATAAGACCATCTGAACATTTTTGTACAGATCAATTTGTAAATATATGCTTTTATTCCTGTTGGATAAATACCAAGAAGTAGAATTGCAGATCACAAAGTAAATGTTGAACTGTATAAGAAACAGCCCAACAGTTCATTAGTAGTGTTGAGAGTTCTAGCAGCTCTTCATCACCACCAGCAGTGGGTGTGTGATGGCATTTCTGATGGCTAACGATGTTGCTCATCTTTTTGTGGGCTTATTGCCCATTTGTATATCTCTCTTTGGGAACAAAGTCTATTAAAGTTTTGTCTCATTTCTATTGAATATAAAAATAGGCCACTTGTCTTTTGTTGATTGTAGGAGTTCTTAACGTTCTGGATATAAGCTTTGTCAGATATTGTAAATATTTTACAGTTTGTAGTTTGCCTATTTGCTTTATTAAAGTACCTCTTGATGAGGAAGTTTTTAAATTTTGATAAAAATGGCTTATTCTTCTCCTTTGTGGCTAATGCCTTTCAATGTCCAAGAAATATTTGTTTACCCAAAGTTATGAAGATATTCTGCTATTACTGAGAAAGTAGTGATAGCAACTTTTTTTTTTTTTTTTGCAGTACTAGGGACTGAACCCAGGAGCATTCTACCTTTGCGCTATACCTCCATACCCCCAGCCCTATTTTTTTTATTCTCTATTTTGAAACAAGGTCTCACTAAGTTGCAGAGAACCTCACTAAGTAGCTGAGGCTGGCCACCAACCCTCCTGTCTCAGCCTCTCAAATCCTGGGATTATAAGTTTGTACTACTACGCCTGGCGTGATAGCAACTTTTTTAAAATTAGCAATCACAATGAGGACAGTTTGCAGGCAGATGAAGGGGCATTTTTATAATGACTAAAACATAAGACAGTCTCTATTCTTTTATAAATTTGTGATTCATTCTTAATTTTCAAATTCCTTCTTAACTTATCCTCCTTTCTTCTGAGAAACAAACAGAAGACAATCATAGAAATACAAGTGCTATCCAGGTGTGGTAGCACATGTCTATAATCTTAGTACTTGAAAGGCTGAGACAGGATAATTTCAAGTTCCAGTCTCTGCAACTTAGTGACAACCTGTTTTAAAATAAAAAATGGAAAAAAATGGCTGGTAGTGCAGCTGAGTGGTAGAAGGCCCCTGGGTTCTGCTCCCAGAAAGAAAAGAAGAAAAAGAGGGGGGGGGGAGAGAGAGAGAGAGAGAGAGAGAGAGAACGAGCAGGAGGGAGGGAGGGAAGGAAGGAAGGGGGAGAAAGGAAGGCAGAAAGGCAGGCAGGCAGGAAGGAAGGAAGGAAGGAAGGAAGGAAGGAAGGAAGAGCAGGAGGGAGGGAGGGAAGGAAGGAAGGGGGAGGGAGGGAGGGAGGGAGGGAGGGAGGGAGGCAGGCAGGCTTAAAGAACTAGGAAGGCTCAACATGAAATTTGAATGTCCTATATATGATGACTTTAGATAATGACCTTCATATCCCAACTGATTTTATAGCATTATTCATTGTCCTTGAGCAATGACCTCAATTCCAGGGAACCAGATCATGCTATTTCTCTTCTTGAGCCTCACCTTTGCAGTAAGAGAATGATAGCAATTTATCAAATTGCCTAAGAATATTGTTTATTACGTGCATGGGTTTTAACATGTGAAACCATTAATATCTTAAATGTATATATATATATATATATATATACTTTCAAACACATATATATTCACATCTATGTATGTGTATATAGAGAAAGATACAGATAAAGATGTATAGAAGATCCTTGTCACCTTCACCAACCTGCTGCTGTGACACGCCCAGAGCTTAGGAAAGCTCTAATAATATTTATTCCTTTAGGTAATATTTATTGATCCATACTGCAGGCAGGACACTGCATGGAGTGGTGAACAAATGACCAGGTGTTGGCCTCTAGGGGCTTACAGCCTAACTAGGGAGGCAGTCAGGTAACAAAGGTACTGGGATAGCTTTTGTAAGATGCTGTGCAGGGATATTACAGGGCACTGTAGACAGTAGCAGGGAGGACCTATTTCAGGCCTTCCTGAGCAGGTAGCAGCTAATCAGAGACTTGGATTGAGAGACACCCAGCCATGTGACAGGTGGAGAAGAGCGTTCTGTGTAGGAGGAGCAGCAATGGTGAAACTCTGAGATAAGCAAGAGTCAGCATGTTCCAGGCCAAGGTGGTAGGGTGCAGTAGAAGAAGAGAGTCAGGTAAGGTAGGAGAGGGACGCTGCAGCAGGAGCGTGGTAGACCTTGTCAGTCATGCCCAGAAGTCATGTTGATAAAGACCATGCTGCCTTTTAGGAACTTGAGGGAGCCTAGGGGAAGGTCACCAAGTGCTGTGTGCATGTATGCTCCTATCAGTCTGAACTACATTATGATGTGAGACTATAATGCACCAATAAAAGTATATATATAAAAAGAAAAGTCCACATTCAATACAAAAGAACATTTATAGCTAAAATAAGGGGTATTTATTTTGCTTGTTTAGAGACTCCCCAAACCAGATTATGTTTATCAGTGATGACCAACAGCACATCGCATGGGATGATCAGGGTCACATATGTATGTCCATTGAATAGAATTCTGAAGAGAAGTGGTCCTTAGATGTATGACACAGAGAGGGAAGAGGTGGGTTTGGGTTAGAATCCACATAAGGGGAAAGAGGTACATATTGAAGAAGCCTGTTGAAGGCCAGGAGCCAGATGATTAGGTTGAGGCAAACTCTGAAATAATGTCCAGGACTTAGAATGAGACCATAGAAGGGACATTAATTCTCACAAACACCAGCCATTACACATCCTCCCATAATGGTTTAGGTCCGGAATGGCCCCGCAGTCTCATGTGCTGAACACTTGGTCCCCGGTGCAGCAAGATTCAGCAGTGGGGCTGTGAGAAGTGGTTGGATCTTCAGGGCTCTAACCTCATTGGTGGATTAATCCACTGATACCTGATGGACTATTGGAAGGTGGAGAAAAACTACAGGCAGGCAGGACACGCTTGGAGGAAGGAAGCAGGTCCCTGGGGGCATGCCCTTGGGGACTTTCTCTTGTCCCTGGCCCCTTCCTTGTTCTCGCTTTGCCTCCTGGCCACTTTGAGCTGAGCAGCCTTCCTCCACACCCTTCTGCCATGATGTTCTGCCTCCCCTTGGGCCCAGAGCAATGGAGCCAGTCGACCACCGCCGAGACCTCTGAAACCACGAGCCAGAGCAACCTTGCCTCCACTAAGTGTATGTATGGTATTTTAGTCACCATGACAAAAATCTAACATACCTTCTAAGGCAGGTATTGTGGACCGGAGAAAAGCAAGGTATTTCACCAAAAATAGCTTTTAAAAGAGTTCATGAGAATTATGCAGAAGGAAAGGAAGGCATGAAACCAAGAATAATTGTGTGGAGTCTTCTACCAGTTGGTGAGGTTTGCTAATAAATATTCAAGCCGTCTTAGTCTGTTGGAGTATAGGCGTCCCTACGTGACACTGTCTGTGACTTGAGTTTTTCAAGTCATTGTTACTTCTGGCCATATCGAAGTGTAGACAAAATATGCTCGCATGTATCCCTCACTCAAGTGTTCAAGAGAGACGGAAGTATGGCTGGAAGCTTCCAACAAGCCTCTGGGCAGGCAGATGAATGAGCTGGGGACAGGGAGCAAAGTCAGCACCCTTCTTGGATCCCATGTCCCATTGGCCAGGTAGTGAGCACCCTGTGTCCCCTTCTCAGGTAAGCACTTGCCACCCAGTCTCCCAAGGACTACACAGTGCCTGCACACATGTACACACAACCCCCTTTCTGGTGGTCAGTCAAACCTGGGAAAATGGAAGGTGTAGTTCCTTCACACTGAAAAGGTTGGAGCCCTTAGAAAGAAATGTGTTACAATAACTAACACAGGGCATAAAATTCCAGGATGGTGAGCTGGCAGCAGAGCCAGAATACAACAGTTACAAAATGCCTCAGCAAGAAAGTCAAGGAATTTTATTTTTATTTTATTTTATTTTTAGCTTTGTGATCCAGTTGGACACCTGCAAATGACTGTAAATAAAACCTAGTTTTAGGAAGAGGCTCATATAGAAATGGATACCAGGAATAATTAATTTCATAAGTTGGAGTCAAAAAATTATATGTAGAAGAGAACAAATAAGGATGGACAAAGTCTCAGGGACCCTTACAGCTGGGACTGATAGAGAAATAAACCCCCCAAAAAAAGAAAAAAATGAAAAGAAGACAGGCACTAAAAGAATGACAAATACTAGAAAAGCAAGAATTAAGAGTAACAGGAATAAGGTCAAGAAAGTATCTAGAATGTATTATTAATAGTGTTGACTATGACTGAGAAATCCAGGAGATTTAAACCAGGAAAAGTACCCCAACGTGATCCTTATAATATATATTCAAAAATATATTTTTCAATCAACTGCTGTTCAATTTAAATTTTTATTCAGGAAAAGGGCTGTATTTCTCACAAAAAAAAACACTTCTAGTTCTTGATTCACTACTTTTGAAATACAGAAATAAATCTGTAGATAAGCTAGGATGCTTCATAATAGAGCGGTTTGAGGGGCTCTTTTACAACAGTAAATGCATTTTTGTTGAGTTGGTTGCAAAAACATTAGTTTTAACAGATCTGTGATTCTTTTAAAAGGCTTTCTCCTCATTGTATTAGATATTCTTTCATACCTCCTGAGGCTAAATTTGGCTAGTTGATAGTACTGTGGAGTTGGAACACAGGAGCATAGAACTAATTTCCTCATTTGACTTTGAGATTAGTTTTTGTGTATGTGTGTGTGTGTGCATTAACTAAAATTGAAATGTTTCGATTATGAATAATGCCAAGATGCACTGGTACACTCCATTGACTTTAATGAAGTGCACATGTTCTTGCAGGCACGTGAATGACAGCCTGGTTGCAGAGTTCTTGAATCTTAATACTTAATATTTGATGCACCCACATATTTTATTTATGATAATAACATAATCATAGCCCTTTAATTTTATGAACACAATTGAACTTAAAATTTTTCATCAACTTTCCCATGGGGTTGACATTACTCTGGGTTTGCCCAACCCAACCTATTTTTACATAAAAGAAGAGCTGACAATCAGTTCAACACATTCAAATTAGCTAACATTTTCTACATGGCTTATTTGAAAGGCACTGTGCCAAGAGATTAACTTGCAAGAAATAAATAGATCATCATTTAAAGTTGTCTAGATTTTAAAATTTCAATTCCTGGCAACTAGAATTTTAAAACATTTGCATCTCCAGTGATCATAATAAAAAGTATATATAATAAGTCAAATGCCAAGCAACACCTACTACTACTATATGCAAAAGATAGAAGCAGCTAGGAAAATGTGAATAAAGGTATTAATTGCATAGTACCTGGAGGAAGGATTTTTGCTAATTTTTTTAAACCAAGGAGGCCTTTCTTAAGTTAAATCTTTAATGGTTGTTAGAAGAGTAAAATGTTCTCATATATGTATACGAATATTTAACTTTCATGTCAAGTATAAAGGCCTCAGGCTCAAAATATAATTTTCTTATTTGTTTGATTATTTTTGTTAATTTTTGTGTGCCAAACAAGTAATCAAACTATGAAAGATATTTAAATTAACAACTTTTCACTCAATATTAGGAGGACAGATGACTAATAATTCATGAATGTACCAATGTGGTATGTTAAAGAGCTTTGAAATGAACAGTATATTAAGTGTATGTTACATACACAGACTTAGTAAATGTTATGTGTTGCACAAATTTAGGGAATGAGAAATTATGAGCACTACCCTACTTATTGCTATTGGACACATTGCATGTGTCATGTGAGGCCTTACCAGTTGAATCGTACAATCCTTTGTATAATAAATTCTGGAGTTTAAGCTGGGCGTGGTGGCGCACGCTTGTAATCCCAGTACTTGGGAGGCGGAGACCAGAGGATCCGGGTTCGCGGCCAGCCTCAACTACTTAGTGAGGCCCTCTGCAACTTGGTGAGACTCTGTTTCAAATTAAAAAATAGTGCTGAGGGTGTAGCTCGGAGGTAGAATGCCCCTGGGTTCAATCCCCAGTACCACACACACAAAAAAAGAGTTCATAAGTTATGGAGTTTAAGAGGCCTTCCCCAAGCTCACACGCTGCTAAGTGAAAGAATCAGATCAAAAAGCGAGGACTGCACTATCCTGGCTTGATGAGGGTGTATGACACAGTAACATATATACTACAGGGGTGTCCTAACACCTTTCACACTGCAAAGTTTCTATGTGCACATGGTCTAATACCCAGTTTCATAATCTGTGATTCTTTGATATGTAGACACTGACTACAATTTTTGGTACTATGTCCAAAATTTGAGGTTAAAACTTACTTATCGCTGTTCTTTTTTACTTTATTTTGGATTCTGAACTTGGAATATATGTCCAGCTCTAGAATTCTAAGTCCACTACCTCCTGTCTGTGTGATTTGGTGAAAATTACCATTGCTTTCAGAACTCTTAAGTTTTTGTTTTTGTTAGTTGGTTGTTTCCATTTGCATGTTAAAGTGCTCTGTAAACTGTGAGGAACTACTTAAATTATAAATAACCAATAGAAGGGGATGTACGCATTTGTCAGTTTGTGGAGTTGGGGGCCTGTCAGTGACAGCAGAAGTGGGGTGGGCACATGCGTCAATCCCACCACTATCTTGTGAAGGTCTTGCTTGGGCTGAGGCACAGCAGGCACGTGTGGCCTGGTCCCTGAGACAGAGGGAAGGTGATCCTCTTTCCAATGTTGCCCATATGGAGGGAAAAGGCACAGGTGGCATTGCAGTAGGAGGCAAGCTATCTAAGCTTAGGATCCACCGTGCAGGGAGCTGTTGCTAAAAGCCAGCTGGTGGCACCTGCCAGCCTTGTGGGCTTTGGGATCCACGAGTCACTGCCTCTCCTGATGTGGGGACGCTGGGGAGCGGAAGCCACTAGTCTAGTTCACCACCTGGCACCCCAGAGAGACCTGGGCTCAGGGCACGCGCTCGGTCAGGGCACTCTCGCTAGCCTTCCAGTCTCCTCTGGTCTGAGAGTTTGCAAACTTTTAAGTAAGAGGATTAAATGCAATGGACAGCCCAGCAACTCAAGTTAAAAGGCACCCCTGGTTTACATCCAGTGTCTCCTCTTGGATCTCCCGTTCTCCATGCCACCCTCTACCCTGGATGTCGGTGCTAGTCTTCTGGTGGGATTTGCTAATTATAGCAGCCTTCGCTCGTCTAACCCCATCTACCCCTCCCACAGTAATGATACCCAGTGTTGCTCCTGCTCTGTCCTGAGAACAGCTCTCAAAGTTTCCATCACAGGGCCCTGGCTTCCTGACTCTGTCTAGGCTCCCTCCCCTCCCACTCACCCCAGATTTCCCATGACCCTGCACTCAGGGATCACCCTGCCTGATTCTGCATTTTTTGAAGCACCTACACCATGCATGCACTCTGTTCTGTTGAAATAATTCCGCATTCTCCAAGGGAAAATGAAAGTCCTGTCACCTCTATGACTGGTTTCTGTGCAGCTGTGCTGACTACAGCAGTCAATGCTGAGCCCTCATTTGTCTCTTCTCTTGCTACATTGGCTTTTGTGAGTTTTTGTTGTTGTTGTTGTTGTTTGTTTGTTTGTTCATTTTTGCTACTGGGGATTGAGCCCAGGGGCATTCTACCTCTGAGCTACACCCCCGGCCTTTTTTTTTTTTTTTTGCAGTACTGGGGATTGAACCCAGAGGCATTCTACCTCCGGGCTACACCCCCAGCCCTATTTTTTATTCTTTATTTTTAAACAGGGTCTCACTAAGTTGCGGAGGCCTGACTAAGTAACTGAGGCTAGATGCGAACCTGCGATCCTCCTGTCTCAGCCTCCCAAGTACTGGGATTACAAGCATGCGCCACCACGCCCGGCATCCTTTTTTTTAAACTTATTTATTTTACATTTTTTCCCTTGGTACCGGGAATTGAACCCAGGGTTGTTCTACCTACAAGCTTCACCCCCAGCCCTTTTTTTATTTTTTATTTTGAAACAGTGTCTCACTAAGTTGCTAAGGCTGGCTTCAAACCTGTGATCCTCCTGTCTCAGCCTCCCAAGCACTGGGATTACAGATGTGCACCACCATGCCCGGCTTCTTCTTTATTTTTTTTATTTTGAAACAGTGTCTCTCTAGGTTGCTGAGAGTCTTGCTAAGTTGCTGGGGCTGGCCTCAAACCTGCGATCCTCCGGTCTCAGTCCCCCAAGTACTGGGATTACAGGTGTACACCTACGTTAGCCAAATGCTGCATCTTTTAGAATTTAATTGCTGAACTTCCTAGATGAGTCAAGGAACTGCATCGTGCGTTTCTGTCATATCATTCCTTGCCCTTCTCACACCACCTTGCTTAATACCCATCTAATTCTGGATTGATTGTGGATAAGAACACATGGATGAGAGATGGACTATTTCTTTTTTTTTTTTTCTTTTTTTTTGCGGTACCAGGGATTGAACGCAGGGGCGTTCTACCTCCGGGCTACATCCCCGGTCCTATTTTTTATACTTAGTTTTGAAACCAGGTCTCACAAAGTTGCAGAGGGCCTCACTAAGGAGAGAGAGAGAGAGAGAGGGAGAGAGAGCGAGAGAGCTGAGGCTGGCCGCAAACCCAGATCCTCCGGTCTCCGCCTCCCAAAGTACTGGGATTACAAGCGTGCGCCACCACGCCCAGCGAGATGGACTATTTCTATCTCTTTCGCCAGCAACTTTCCTCCTGTGGCCTGGTGCTTGATCCTGGCTACCTTTCCCTTCCTTGGGCATATTATAAGCCCTGGATTCTGGAATTAGTTAGAACTGAGTTCAAGTCCTGACCCATTGTATGACCTTGAGCAAGTTGATTAGCAGCTCTAAACCTTAGATCCTCTATACAATGCTAATATATTGAGTTCCTTTATGGTAAAGACTTAAGTAAGTTAATGCATGTAGCTAGGTACTTGCTACTTGATCATTATTTTATTTATTTACACATTTATTACTACATTGTTCTACTCAAACCTTCAGGCCACTGACTACCCTAAAAGTCCTAGAGACAGATCGAGCTGTGGCATTGAGCCCTATTTATTGTCTACCTCACTCCACACCAGACATTCTCAGCCTTAACTGCATATTAAAAATCACCTGGAGCTGGGCATGGTGGCACAATCCTATAGTCACAGTACTTGGGAGGTTGATACAGGAGAATCACAGATTTGAGGCCAATCTCAGGAATTCAGTCAGACCCTAGGAAACTAATTGACCCATGTGTGCATGTATATTTCTATCACCCTGAAACCCATCAAGATGTATGATTAGAATGCACCAATAAAAAAATAAAAATAAAAAAGGGCTGGGGTGTAGCTCAGAGGTAATCAGCTCCTGGGTTCAATCCCCAATACAAAAAGAAACCCCACCTGGACTCCTTACAAAGTGTGCACACCTGAGCCCAGCCCAGGACGCTGGTGCTCAGCAGGTCTGTGGCTCCTGAGCCTCGGCTCACTCGCCGCCTGGCTGCTTCACACTGTTAGCTGCTCTTTCTGTCCTTTCCCCTCTCAACAGCTCACGGCCACGGTTCCTGCGAGTGACCCCAGCTCCTGCAGCTGGCGTTCTGAGCCCCTTGATGACAGTCCCAATTGGGAAATTCCCCACACCCCTGGAGATAATCCTTCCAAAGCCAAAAATACTAGATGACAGATAACATTGTGAGCATCCAGGTTTCCTGAACACTCACCAGAGTCGGCAACTCGATCACTCATTCCTCAAATCAGCCCCATGTAACCGAGTTTTATTATCTTCCTGCTCTGAACAAGAAATGCAAGGTTCTTGTTCTTGTCCACAGTCCCATAGATATGGACGTGGAATTTAGGTAAAACAGGATTTCAAACCTCCCACTCCTTGCCTTCCACTTGCCCTGTCTCTGTCTTGGTGGAACATGCGACCATTCTAATGGAACATATAACTTATACTACATAACACAGTTCACGAGCAAAGGTCACCAGAATTAGGAAATCCCATCAGAGGGTGGCTATGGGCAGTATCTGTCTTGTTTACACCAACATTTATTCAAATCTTGTAACGTTCATACAGAGTCAATTATACTACACAAGAACACAAGGAGAGACGGGAATTTTTCACCATAGGTCACTAAAATTATAATCGTTTGAAAAAGGACAGTTGAGGGAAGAAAAAATTGCAATCTGTAAGAGTTGACTTCACTTAAATCACTGGGACTAAAAGCCAAAGACACTAGATCTAGCTGTTGGCTGTCAAGTATTATTTTGTGATCTTAAGTAAATATACTGCATATAAAATGAAAAAACCCAACATATTTCAAGATATGTTATAAATGAAAAGTATTACTATGATAGAATTATATACAATAAAGAACCCAGTAGTCTTAGAAATATTTACAAGAATCTGGCATCTCCTGTAATCCCAGTACTTGGGATGCTGAAACAGGAGGATTTCAGGTTTGAGGTCAGCCTCAGCAACTTAGTGGGACTCTCAGCAACTTAGGGAGACCCTGTTTCAAAATAAAAGAAGGTTTGAGGTATAGCTTGGAGGTAAAAAGCCCCTGGGTTCAATCCCCAGTACCAAAAAAAATTAAAGAAATATTTACAACATCTAAGCCTTCACAGAAAACAAATGTTAAAGGGCAATACAACTGAAAACAATAGAAGTATTTCCTTGTTTTTTGTTTGTTTTATTTTGGGTTTTGTTTGTTTGTTTGTTTTTGCTGGTTTGATTTAGAACCTATTCTTTCAGTTTCCACCTCCAAAGTTTATGCAATTATATATTTCTGATGCAATTCAAAGTAGGTTACCATGGATTTGATTCACCAAAGGCAAGAGAAAAAGAAAAGGAAACCATACAATGGATGAGTAGAGGGCTTTTTCTCAATTCAGTAATATAAGAAGTGTGAAAGGACTTTTCACAGGTTTTGTTTCAGAAGATGTTTTTCAAACTATTTGACAGTACCTTTTGCAACAAAGCCACAGAGTAAGAAAAGCTTTCTCATTTACCTTTCCACCCCATGGCTCCCCATGCACAGGGCCTGGTGCAGGAACGCCCTCACAGACTGCACGACACATGTCAGAAATGTATTCTCATACTCGCTGGCATTATTTCACCCATCTTTCTGGAATATTTTAATTCTAAACTATAGGTAGAAAAATTAATACTAAGATCTAATCTAAGTCTGAGGTTGACTTGGTACCTTCCATTAATCCAAAGATTTATGCTCATTTTTTTTTTACTAAAGGATTCTGAACAACAAATTCAAATTATTCAGCCCTCATTAAGCAACACTGCATGGGAACAGTGCGCCAGAAGGATGAGCAAGCCAACCCCTTGCCTACTCCTGGGTGTTAGTTCTGTGCCATGTTCACAGAATTCCGAGGTCACCAATTCGTGGAACAGGCTCTTCAGGCCACAGCTTAACCATTGTAAGGTTTCCTGTCCATAAAACACAGTGTGGTCCAGGCCGGCAGGGAGATGAAATGATCTCTAAGATCCGTTTCAACATGAAAGTCTTGAGATTCCATGACTGAATCAGAGTTGCACGTACACAGAGAGTGCAGCAACATGTTAAGCAGAGTCCAACAGGGGCTCCTTTCTTCTCCTAACCCTTGATGTATAGAGCAAACCCCTACCTAGAATACAGAGCTACGCTTCTGTGTGTGGCCAGGAACATAGGAGCATAGGGAGAGAGCTTGAGAGAGCGCACACACTTTATCAGTGATTCTTTTGGTCCCCAATTTGGAGTTTCAGTGTTTTTGACAAAAGAAAGGAGCAAACAAACAAGAACAAGAACCTGCCACAAACCTATATCTCAGAATTGAAGGGTCATCAAAGACGTGGCAGAACAAATGCGATTGGAAATGCCAGTCTTATGAAAGCAATAGCTCATGTGAGTTTTAATCCCATCAGTTTAAGGCCAGTCAGTTTTAATGCCATATTAAAAATGATTGATTTTAATATCACATGCTTAAGAGGGACCAAGTTCAAGGGGAGGGGGAATAGGGGAATAATACTTTGAGGATCTGTGAGCCCAAAACTGCACTAGGTGCTCAACGAATAAAAAAAGCAAGAGAAGGAGAAAAGAAACAGGTACAGGAGAACAGGTCGGGAGCCCTGTGAGAAGGCTCCCCTCTTGGCCTGGCCTAGCAGGGAACTAGGTTAATACTTGCTTTTTTTATTTTTATATTAATTTTCACTTTTTCCAACTAAGTGTTTTCCATTTAAAGAAATGTATGCTCAAAATGCACTGTTTCAAGGCTGAAAGGTATAAGTGGTGAAGAATTACAAATCGGGCCAGGAATTACACTTAAACTGATTGGTTTAAGCATGCCTAAGAGGGACCAAGTCCAAGGGGGGTAATACTTTTAGAATTTATATCTGAGCCAGGCGTGGTGGCGCACGCTTGTAATCCCAGTACTTGGGAGACTGAGATGGGAGGATCCGGGTTCGCGGCCAGCCTCAGCTACTTAGTGAGGCCCTCTGCAACTTAGTGAGACCCGGTTTCAAAATAAATAGTAAAAAATAGGGCTGGGGGTGTAGCCCAGAGGTAGAATGTCCCTGGGTTCAATCCCCGTACCGCAAAAAAAAAAAATTTATATCTGATATACTCTAATTTCTAACCAATTGATCATCATTGCAAATACTTAAAAGGAACCAGTTGACCATTCTGAAATTATTTCTCTACTTAGGTCAAAGATCCAATATAACTATTTCATACCTCCTCCAGTTTGAAATATAATCCCCCAAGCCCTGTCTTCTTGTGCTCTGGGTACCTTCTCTCTGTGCTCCCATGGGACTCCCTGAATGGGCACTCGCTCTCTCCCCTTGATCTTCAACATTTTCTTTTCTACTGGTTGCTTTCTGCCAGTAATCACAATCTCTGTTTTCTTCTTAAAGGATGGAGAGAGAGAGAGAGAGAGAGAGCACCTCTCTGGATTCTGTGTCTCCCTCCAGACTCAGCTCTTTCCCTTGGCCACACATATTAAAGACATCTGTCTCCTTCCTTTCCTCTCCGCACCACCGCCCTCTGCTCCCATTCACTCCCTGTCCACTCCATCCTGGCTTCTGTCCCGGCCATTCCACTGCCTTACTTTGGAAAATGATCTCCATGTTGTTAAATGTAAAAGACACTTCACTTCAAAGACACTTTGATTTGTCTTTATCTTATTACCTCTCCTTCTTGAAAAATAAGGTCTCCTTCCTCTCTGGTGGTTCCTTCTCCGTCCTTTGAGGAGCTTCATCTTCTATCTGAATCTTACATCAGATTCCTCTTGGCCTGGCCTTAGGGCCCCTTTGCTTTTTTTAAAATATATTCATTTATTGGTGCATTGTAGTTATACATTTTGATAAGTGTCAGGGTTATCAGAAGTATGCATGCACACATTGCTCATTTAGCCCTCCCTCAAATCCCACACTATCCCCTCCCCCTTCCCTCCTCAGGGATTGACAGTGCTCGGCATAGTGACTGACTGATAAATTTGTGTATATACATCGTGTGCATTAGTGGCCTTCCCTCTTCCCCCCTCCCATCTCCTTCAGTTAGGTCCCCTTCTTGCTCATCTAAAGTTTTCCCCTTTGCTTTTTAATCCATACTCTTCCCCCAGAGATTTCAGCCACTCCTGTAGGCAGCGTGTCTTCCCCACTGGCTGCCTTCAGAATGTCAGAACCGTATTGTCCACTGCCTACTGACATGCATATTGTCACTCCCTTCACCTTGTTGCTCCTGGTGGAGACATAGAACTTGACACTTTCCTCTCCTTCATCTCACACATTCAGTGTCAAGTCCTGTTCATTTTACCTCCACATGTATATCATGCTGTCTCTTTCAGTGCTCTGCCCACCAGCATCTCTCCCTGCCTAGGGGACAGCCTCCTGTCTGGCTCCCCACCTCCCCTCGCCTCGCCTCTGGCTCCTTTCTTTGCCACCATCTATATCACAGCCAGGATGAATTTTATCAAAAGCAGATCTGAGTGCATTGTTCCACACAGAAATGTTTCAGCGGTTTCCCACTATCCTTAGAAGAAAATGCAAATTCCTTTCCAGGATGTAGGTTAGCCCTTTCCCTACCAAACTCCCTCTCTTTCCTTCCTCTGACTCTCACGACTGTTGCATGGAGCTTCTCTATCAAGAAGGAAACTTCTGGCCATGTGTGTGCTCTATCCTTGAAATGCTCTCCCCTCTTCATCCCATCAGATGGTTCCAACCTCCAGGAGTTGCCTCTGGGTTCAGATTAAAGATCACTTCCTCCAGGGAATTCCCAGCTCCTCTTGATTAGAAAAGAGCTCTCCCCACTCTTTGCTGTCTTTTGTTTTGTGTCTTTTTTTGTTTTGTTGTATTGGGGATTGGACCCAGGGACATTCTACCTCTGAGCTATACCCCCAGCCCTATTTTAGTCTTTATTTTGAAACAGGGTCTCACTAAGTTGCTGAGGGTCTCACTAAATTACTGAGCCTGGCTTCAAACCTGGGATTCTCCTGTCTCAGCCTCCCCAGTGCTGGGATTACAGGTGTGGACCACCACACCCAGCTACTCATTGCTATCTTAATGCTCCCTTGACTCTGTTATATACGCATTATATTACCACATTGTAATTATATAATGATTCAGGAGATTTCATTGGCCATGTCTTCCTAATCTGAAGATCAGAGAATTTTCCATTCTCTACAAGGATGTCTGTGCTCTGCTTTTTCCTAAACTACAAAGAGGAACTAAGAGAATAATATATAATAAAAGGGGAATGTAGAGCTAGTAATACATGGTATACTCTCCCAAGAGAAACTGAAGGGCTCTACATTCCCCTTTTATTATATATTATTCTCTTAGTTCTTCTTTGTAGTTTAGAAGCTTCTTGGTTCAGGAGTTAGGACCCAGTCTCATCTTGTTGCTTCAAGCTGCCTCTATAATGGGTGACTTTTTCATGAGTTCTGTTGATCCATGTTTTCCCTTTGGATGATATGGTGAAGATCAAGATATTGAAGTTCAACTAAAATAGATATTGAAGTTCTATTAAAATAGAATTTTTTTTCAGTTCTATTTTAAGCATGCTTTTAATTCCAGTATCAAAAATAGAGGAAGTCCCAAGCATAAAACATTTGATTTAGAAGATATAAATATTGGGAATGGATCCACCATATGATCCAGCTATACCAGTCCTGGGTATCTTTCCAAAGGAGCTGAAATCAGAGAATTACAGTAATATATGCATACCTATGTTCATAGCAGCACAATTCACAACCAAATTATGGAACCAACCTAGGTGTCCATCAACAGATGAATGGATGACAAAATTATGGGATATCCACACAATGGAATTCTACTCAGCAATAAAGAACAAAATTATGTCATTTTCAAGAAAAGTGAAGGACCTGGAGATCATTATGTTAAGTGAGATTAGCCATTCACAGCAAGTGAAGGGTCATATGTTTTCTCTAATATGCAGAAGCTAGGGAGTAATTGGGATACCAGAGGGACTCCAGATAATGGAGGAGAAGCCTCAGTGAAATCAAGGAGGTGGTCTAAGGGAAGGGGAGGGGAAAGTGTGAGGTTCATTGACCTCACAATTACTACCATCGGCTATGTGGACATGTGTGAAAATACCAATGTCAATCTCAGTACCCTGTATGGGGAAGGGGGGAGATGGGGAGGAACCCCCGAGGGGGGCACCAAGTGCTGTGTGCATAACGTGTATGTAATTTACATAATGTAAATCATGTTGACAGTGACATACATGCACACAGCACTTGGTGCCCTCCCGGGGGTCCCTCCCCATTCTTCCCCCTTCCCCATACATTATGATGTGAGACTATAAGGCACCAATAAAAGCAAATTTAAAAAAAAAGAAGATACAAATGTTAGGATTGCAACTCAGGACACATGCACAGACTAGCATGGCCTCTGGTGTATTCAAAGAACACACCACAAAGGCTAGAGGTTTTATTGAGAAAGAAAAACAATGTAATATGTTTTCAAAGGAAACTGATTGGCACTTGGGCACTTTGCAGAAGTTGGAGGGCTCCGTGGGGGAGAGAAGGCAGCTGCTAAGTAAAGCTAGTCTTAAAATCACAGCACGCAGTTCCACTGTGGTTTCCAGGTAAAACGAGTCATAGCAGGCCATTTCTTTGCATTTGCCTTGCAGGCCAGTTCTTGGAGCAGGTGCTTGTGATCTGAGTGTTTTCCCCCATGGGTCTCTTGTCTCTATTTTAGTTGGGTACGACAAGAATGATTTCTTTGCGTAATCAAATTTCCTACTAGGTAGCTAAAAGTACACTTCAACAACCGAGATGCCTCTACCCACGACTGAATTTTTATACGTTGCTTGTAATTCTCCTGGCTTTATGGGATTAGTAACTCCCCAAATTAATAGATGCAGAGATTTATCCTGATTTAGATTTTGCAATCATAATGATAGATCCTCTCATATGCCCACCCCCTTCTGTATTCTGCCTTCTGCAGCTAATAGGATACACGTGCAAGACAACATGATTGGAAGCACATCCAGCCATCAGAGAGCTAAGCCAAGCAAACTGGCCTGTGTAGAAATAGAACCGAAATGGTGGGCTCTGGAAAACTGCTTTGATCAAATGAGCTAACACAAAAATATAGATGCAGTTGGTAGTATGTAGCCAAAGAAAGAATCATTCATTCATTTGTTCATCTAGCCATAACTTTTGGAATGCCAGCTATATGGCAGACAGTATGTATTTAATTAGTAAAAACTAGATATAAATAAATTTTTAATTAGCGCCCTCTTCTGGGAGAGTCAGTGCAGTATCATTGGCATGCACAGCATGCAGGGACACACACCGGGGCTGGGGACTAAAGCATACTGTACCCTCGTCCCAGTTTCCAGGCTATGTTTGATGTTGTCATGACAAGGTCACCAGCTCTGCTCATTCACCAGCGCCCTGTTTACCAGCACTGAGGCTGTTCAAATGACTTGGTTTTGGTGGCTCTGACTTGATCCAGATCAGTGAGATTGGACTATTCTACGCAATTTTTACATGATCGAGCGAACAGAAATAACTACTAAGAACTACTAAAAATTGCAACAATCCTAGGAAGACTGAGAAGCAATCACACAAATCATTTGAACCTGAAATGAGGGAGGCAGCAAATGGGCAGAAAAAAAAGAACAAAGCTGCCACTGGAGACGGAAAATGGGTTTTAGAAACAATTTTTACAACTCTAAATGTGACATGCTAGGACACTATGAGGATAAAGACGTAGAGATCTCTGGATATTTCAACCCCACTTGAAATCACGTGAATGAAAACTCAATGACTAAGCAGGCCAAACAGATTTACAACAGCATTTTATATCGCAGGAAAACTATTGCAGAATCAGTTCGTGACCCACAGATTTTTAAAGGTTTTCAGAGCAATGAAGGGACTTAGGTTGCCTCAAGTTCATTGGAATTGGTGGACTTCTAGAATATGACATGCCCTTCCTATGCCTGTAATGTAAATCTTAGAGATCTCTTAAAATATAGTCATCAGATAGCATTTGTTCCTGGCCAAATAAATACATAAATAATAAATAAATAAATAAATAAATAAGAAAAAATAATAAAGCTTCGTACAACTAACCTCTTTCTCCTCACAGCAGTGACCACGATTTTTCTCTTCTTCTGTTTACATCAGAGGGAAGATGCCAATTGCACATTGACCCTTTGGACTGCATACTAATCGGTTTCTGTTTTAACTAGGTCTGTAGGTGATGGGAATGAGGCTGGGGCAGTGTAGGGAGCAGGAGTGAGGAAAACCAGAAATATTTGAAGCTAAAAATTCTGAGTAAAGAATTAGAAGCAGCTCCTCTTAAATGCAATAGACCTGGGTTCGTATTCAAGATGAGTTACTAACTTACTGGTCCCTCACCTTGTTTCTACCCCAGAAGTGGCTAAAGAATTCAGCACACTTCCATGGATACTAGTGGCTCGAGAGGTGAGATGCGAGGGCAGAACTGTTCTATTCTTAGGGTCTCATTCCCCAAGCAGAAGAAAGGTATCCCCTCCAAAGGTTTCCATACATTGTCCCTTGGCTGCTGGTCCCTCACTGAGAAGAACTGATGAAACCCCTAGGCCTTAGTTTTCTCATCAATAAAATGACGATATGTTTGAGAATCTTTAAATCAATAAAAAGATATACAAAGACAAGACAGGCGTGGTGGCGCAACACCTGTAATCTCAGTATTTGGGAGGCTGATACAAGAGGATCGCAGGTTCAGGGCCAGCCTCAGCAACTTAGCAAGACTCTCAGCAACCTACTGAGACATTGTTTCAAAACAAAAAATAAAGGACTGGGGGTGTAGCTCAGAGCTGGAATGCCCCTGGGTTCAATCCCCAGTAACACACACACACACACACACACACACACACATACACACACACACACACACACAAAGACAATTTTTACTGCCTCCCATTTGCCTTTTTTATTCATAGACAATTAGCTAAATACGGTACAACAGAACTGTATTTTTTGAATGTTCTAGTTAAGCTCTTGAGCACTTGGGTTCTAAAGGGAATCTAAAAATAGCACCTACTAGACATGAACTTGGTTCACAGTCTGTCTAAAGGTCATTGTAACTCTGCTTCAAAGAATTAAAATTTTTTCTACTAAATATTTTAAAGAGAGAAGAAAAGATATAGAGTTGGCCTACCTTAATAATTGGACTGTGCATCTTAATAACTATCATTTATTAAGCCTTAAAAACATGCTGACAAGCTGCTGAAAGCTCTACATGTAATATCTCACTTAATCCCTACAAAAAATCTATTAATCTATTACTGTTATTATTCCCACTTTACAGATAGAAAACCAAGACTTAAAGAGCTTACAGTACATGTCCGATATCATATCAAGTTATAAATCAGTATTGAAGTCTAAATATGTATCATTGTAATGTCTTTCCTCTTAGCTACCATGCTAAATTTATAAGAGTATTAGAATGTCATTCTTCATATCTGTGCTGCTATTTTATTGATTCACAAGATGAATGAGAAGAAACTATGTCAGGTATTAGAGTCTTAATATAACTTAGCAGAGAGGAGGGATTTATGACTAATCACATCCCCAAAAAGTGTATTTGTACCTGGGGAAAAACCTGTTCTTAGAACCAGGGACTATAGATTTTTTCCAATTATAAATTAATTTGTAAAGAAGCAGTAATTCATTGTTACACTGTCCTAGACCTACTCAAGAAACTTTCCTCTCTGCCTAATTAAAATAAATTGATTATAAATTGGATTCTTTGTCCCCGAGATGGCCACATTTGCACTGGGAAAAGGAAATGGCTGGAACAAAATTACTGTGCAAGAGATTTTGAAATTGGTCCTTGTCACTAGGGGGCACTTAGGGATATGAAATCAGCATTGCCAAGAAGTTCTTTCTGAAATAAAACAATTAGTGGCATATGTCTCTTCAAGGGAGGCAAAAGTATTTGTGTATTGACATTATAATTCAGGGCATCTCCTGATGGACTGTTTTTAGGTACCAAGTTGGTTAGAGAAGAAAGACCATGTAAAGTGGACGTAGTTTGCAATTGAGAAGTCCTATCTTCTCTCTCCCACTGAAAGTACACTGGTGTGCCTAGGAAAAAAAGAAAGAGAAGAACAGTAGACAAAGACCTTCCTCCCTCTCCTCACCTCTCCTGGCCTCTCTCCTTCTGCTCTTCCCCTAAAGACATCTGATCTCTCTGTTGCTGGGTTACTTGGCCCTGGTTTTTACAAGCCTATCTTTCATTTCATTTTTCCTCCCATTATGCCTGGTTTTGTTGTTTTGCTTTATTGTTCTTTGTTTTCATTAGCTGCGAGAATGAGTTACGGTTTGGGGTTTTATTGCTGTTCTATGGTGTTTTTGTTTTGGTTTGTTTGTTTCTTTTCAGACATTCAGATGCTTATTTCTGTAAGAAGTCAATAAAATATGTTTCTAGGGTTGGTTTTCCCTAAATGCAGTGGTAAAAGACAATGTTTTATCTGAGACCAAAGGAGAATAGTTTCTCACACCGATTAAGTAAATGGGGAGAAAAATAAGAGCAAATAACATATTCTTACATACTAGTCTCTTAAAGGAGACAGGCAGAAAAACACATTTCATGGTATATATACAAGACTAAAACCACAGATTGAAAAGTGAAAGGTGTAGCAAAAAGAGCTTGTTTTGGTCCATGTTATACCCAGCAACCATTTTAATTGATTTTCTTTTCCAATCTGCCATTTCTTTTGGTCATAGTGTGAAAAAGTTGTAAACTACATGAAACCATGAAATGCTATATTTAGAGGATATCAGATATCTCAGCAATACCTTATAGCAAAGATAGGAGACCTTCAATTGCCCTATCCCTTAAAGTAAGGGGGGGAAATCTTCCTACATTATGTACCCTATCTGCGGAAATTACCCTGCAGTTATAATTAAGAAAATAATTGCAAGTACAATTTACAAGGCCCATGCCCATCATTTCATCTTGTAAATTGAAACAAAAAAGCTTCTCTGCTCTCCACCCAGCGACCTACTTTGTGAGCTTTGGGCTAACCTCCCTTGTGTGGTGGATCTGGGTCTTTTGGAATAATGATGTGGTGGTCTGGGATTGGGAATCATGAATTTGATTCCTTGTTCTCCTGACTCCCCATGTGGTCATGGGAAAGTCTACACATCATCAGCTTTTCCGGTAGGAAATGATTAGGATAATTATTATGCAGATTACTCCAGAGCTTTGATTTCAATAAGCCACTGTTAGCACCCACCCTGCCCTCAACCTTTAAATAAACTTATTCTTTACACCAGCAACAAATGCTAGTTTCCACAAAATTATTATTTCAAAGTTATTTTTAGGATCCTGTTAATTTTTTACATATTTAAAACTAAATCAAATCATAACATGTCCATCCAGTTAGTAAACCCATATGGTTGAGTTATAATAAATAAGTAAAATCTTTCTTTCCATATTTTTGGCATTGATTTCTCCTCTCGCCTGGAACTACTCCAGTGAACTGACATCATAGTTTATATATGTATTTACCAGTCATTGATATCATATAATTCTTTAACACTTCTAGGAAGGTAAAATATCTCACTTTGTCTCAACAGTCTGGAAGGAAAAGCATTCCTAGGAAAGCAAGACAAAGATTGTTGACAAAACATCCTTCATACCTTTCTGGCTAATGTCTCATCCAAATTACATTCTTGGACATAGTACAGCATTTCAGCCCTCCTTCTCCTCCTTCTCCATGGGTGGAGAGTGCGAGCAGGCAAGGGGGGGGGAGCTCTGTCCCAATGAAATGGATTCTCCCTCTTACCCCTCTTAATCTACTAAATTTAATGTCCAGTCCTGGGATCAGTCAAGCTTTCTGTCCACTTATGCCCTTCAGAGATCAGTAGATGCTTGGAAAAACTCAACCATACTTTTTTCAGACCACTTCTTCAATCCATGCTATTGTTCTTATAAATCTAAGTAGGACATAAACACACAAACACATCTAAAAACAAAAAAAAATTCAAGATTCGACAATCTAAAAAGTAAAATATTCTCTAACTCATATAATCCCTTAGTCATATAAAATGACAAATTATAAACAAGAAAAAATAGGACTTGCAACACATTTGACAAAAAAGAGATTAATAATCCTAGTACAGAGAGCTTTTGCCAATCAGTAAGAGTTAAAAATAAACCCCCTCATACAACTGAACAAAGGATGAGGGAACAGACAATGAAAAATGAATATTATTCACTATAAATCAAAGAGGTCTTGGCATACAAAATGGGTACTATTAAATGTTGATAGCTATTTTTATGTAAAGCACAGCAAAGTTGTTCAATAATATGTATGTATCAATACATAATACAGCAATATATAGTGTAAAATGGAGTAGATATGTAAAATATAATTTCATAGAGGTTTGTGGTGGCATTATTTTGATTTGGCAGTCACACATTAAGTTTGATATGCATGTATTATATGCTGCCCTACTATATTTAACTATCTACAGGCATCCACTAGACCATAGGTGAGTTTTCAGATTTATTCATAGTACCCAGCATACTGCATGGCTCAGGGCAGGCATTTAATAGGTATTCTATTGGGAGGGGGTACTGGGGATTGAAAGCAGGGACATTTTACCTCCAAGATACACCCCAAGTCTTATTTTAATTTTTATTTTGAAACAGGTTCTCGATGAGTTGCTGAAAGCCTCATGAAATTGCTAAGTCTGGTCTCGAACTTGTGATCCTCCTGTCTCAGCCTCCCAAGTACTGGGCTTACAGGTATGTGCCACCACGCCCAGCTTCAATAAGTATTCTTAAATAGATTCTTGTGAAATATATGAGTATTCTGGCTATCCTTGTCACTTTGTTTAAACTGGAGACAGAAAATATTTTACCAAATCAGATGCACATCAATTGTACATCTCTGCTTTCATTATATTTCCTTTATTTAGAAGTCTCAACTTCTAGAAGAAGGTTATAGGCAGACTGAAAGTTTGGCATTTGGACTGATATTTTGTGTACCATAAGTTAGTAGCCATAAAAAACACATATATGTGAAGAACATATATTGATTAAATTTAAATTTCCCAAAATTTAAATTGGAATTATACTCTTCAAAATGTTTTTTAAAATTAGTAGAGAAACATGTTTAAGGAAATATTGTGTCCTAAGCAGTAGCTTTCCTAACATACTCTCTTCACCTCTTAGTGTCATGGGGCCCTGAGCATTGTGCAGGGGGGGGGGCTCTCCTCCTCTGCTCCCAGCCCCCATTTCAACCCGAGCAATTCTGTTCTTATTTATATTATATATTGGGCTTTCACATAGAATTTTAAAGGAATAAAAGGTTTGATTGCACTAAATAAATAACAAAACTAATAAATAATGAAAGCACTAGTGACAAAAATCATCCATTTATGTACATGCACATCGTCGTTACCTCCTACATTGTTTTGTATCCTACTCATTCTTTAAAGAACCAATTTATGAATCTACTCCCCCGTGAAGTCTTACCAGCTCCTTCAGAGAGGCCATCGTTTCTTTTTGTATGCCTTCTTCGGTAACTATTCTTATGCCGTTATGTCCCTTTAGTGCAGTGATCTCCAGTGCGGGTCGCTCATATCCCAAGAAGTGTGCAAGGTCATCTATTATGGAAGAAATTGTTAGAATTCCCATTTGTAAGTACTTTTTATCTTCTAAATCTCTATTTTGATGTTGAGGTAAATGTTAAAAGAATCAAAGAATTCTGCCACCTTGGTATATGATGATGCTGATGATGAAGATAGATAGATAGATAGATAGATAGATAGATAGATAGATAGATGATAGATGGATAGATGATAGATAGATATAGATAGCAGATAGATAGATAGATAGATAGATAGATGATAGATGATAGATAGATGATGATGATAGATAGATAGATAGATGATAGATGATAGATAGATGATGATGATAGATAGATAGATAGATAGATAGATAGATAGATAGATGATAGATAGATGATAGATAGATAGATAGATATGGCAGAACTTAATACTGCATAATGAAAAGGGTTTTAAGACTGTCTGTAGAGGCTGTGGACTCCCTAAGTTAAGATTTATTTAGCTCTGTCTCCAGGCCAAATATCACTTACCCAGTAAATTAATTTTGAAAGAATAAATAAATTATTTTAGGTTCTCTGCATTTGAGTTCTCCAAAAGTAAGGTATGCCTGTACTAAAATCTTTTTAAAAACTTCCATAAACGAACATCTCTGACACCCAGCTCATTGTGTTTTTCTTGAAAGATTTCTATGTCTGCAGTGTTTTCCTGCTGAAGTTGCTAAAGCCCCAAGGTACCCAACAAATCCACAATTCTGCAAGTGCAAACTAAGAACAAAGCAGGTGTGATTTGGCAATTTAGAGGTCTGGGGTAAATCTGGAGGGCATGACCAGTTGCATACACAATTTCAGAAGTGGGACTGGGCACCTGTAGTGGAAACCCACCAGAGACAGGGTTGGAGGAAGGCGGAAGGTGTCTGAATGTGCTCCAAAAGATGAACAGACAGCCAAGGTCTCTGCCTTTACACACATGCTGTCACTGAGTTAAACGAGAAAACATCAATCTTGTTTTCTGTTTCATTTCATTATGCTGTTGTATTGTACTTAAGGTTCTTCTTCTCTTATTCTACCCAATATGTTTTATAATGAGCCACTAAATAATTAGCTTTGCATCATTACACACTGTCCTCATTCAACATCAGAGTATCTAAATTAAATATGTGTACAGTCATGCTCCGTATAACAACATTTTGGTCAACTACAGACTAATGATGGTTCCACAAGATTATATCACCCAATGACATGGTACCTTAGTTAAAGTACACTCTGTGGTGTTCACACAGTGACAAAATCGACAAAGAGTGCATTTCTCAGGACCTATCCCCATCATTCAGTGATGCATGACTGTGTTTAGAACTTTAATTTTGTGGACTTTCCTAAATATTTAGTAACAATGAATTTATTGTTTGTTTGTGATATTTTATAAACTATGCTATTTACAAAATCTCTCAGAGGTTGAGGTAACTTTTACCTCATCAGTCACAATTTAGGGAAGTTAAAGAGAAAAAATATTTAGTTCTGTTGCCCATTTCTTGATTGGGTTATTTATTTTTTTAGTGTTAAGTCTTTTAAGTACTTTGTATATTCTAGATATTAGTCCTCTATCAGAGGAATAGCTGCCAAAGATCTTCTCCCATTCTATAGGCTCTCTCTTTAGACTCTTGATGGCTTCTTTTTATGAACAGAAACTTTTAATTTAATGCAATCCTACTTATTAATCCTCATTTTAATTTCTTGTGCCTTGGGGGTCTTACTGAGAAAGTATCTACCTGTCCCTGTATGTTGGAATGTTGGACCTATGCCCTACTCTAGTAATTTCAAAGTCTCTGGTCTAATTTCCAGGTCTTTGATCCATCTTGAGTTGACTACTGTGCAGGGTGAGAGGCAGGAATTTAATTCCATTTTTCTACAAGTGGAAAACCACTTCAGAAAAGAATAAATACAAATGACCAATAAATATATGAAAAAATGTTCAATATCACTAGCAATCAGGGAGATGTAAATCAAAACTACACTGAGATTCCATCTAACCCCAATCAGAATGGCAATCATCAAGAAGTCAAAAAACAATAAATGCTGGCAAGGATGTGGGGAAATAGGAACTCTTCTACACTGTTTGTGGAATAGCAAATTAGTGCAGCTGGTATGGAGATCAGTGTGGAGATTCCTCAGAAAACTGGGAATGGATCCACCATATGATCCAGCTATATCACTCCTGGGTACCTTTCCAAAGGGACTGAAATCAGAATATTATAGCAATGCATGCATATCCATGTTTATAACAGCACAATTCACAATAGCCAAATTATGAAGCCAACCTAGGTGTCCATCAACAGATGAATGAATTACAAAATTATGGGATATCCACACAATGGAATTCTACTCAGCAGTAAAGAACAAAAAAATGTCATTTGCAGGAACATGGATGGAACTGAAGAACATTATGTTAAGTGAGATTAGCCAGTCACAGAAAGTGAAAGGTTATATATTTTCTCTCATATGTGTAAGTTGGGAAGTAATCAGGATACAAGAGGGCCTTTAGATAATGTAGAGGGAGAATTAATGAAGGAAACACTCCCATTGACATTATGTACATATGTGAGAATACCAATGCCAATCTCAATATCCTGTATGGGGAAGGGAGGAGTGGAGAGGGAGCCAGGGGAAAACTCACCAAGTGCTATGTGCATGTGTGTCACTATCACTCTGAACTACATTATGAGGTGAGACTATAATGCACCAATAAGTGTATATGCAAATTAATTAATGAATTAAATAGTAATTGAAAAAGAGAAATATATAACTTTCTCAAGACACAGAAAATGGTATGCTATGAAATACTGTTACTTTCTCTATTTTCTCTATATAAACTTTTAAACTTTTGTTTGTTCTATTTAAATTTGAAATTAAATGTTGAATTTGATCTTATGAAACATTTAATTACTTTTGGAAATCCATTTTATGAGACCCAGTAAAGTCAGTTTCAATGATATGGACTAAAAATCTAATATCACTCTTGGAACACAAGTTTTCAGAGTACACGGCATCAGTGGTGGTATTTACTTTGGAAAGTGAATTATTGTGTTGTGGGCTAAATCCTGCCAGACTTGATTTTGAAAATCCAAGGTTGAATATTTTGGATACTATAGTTTAATATGAATGGAACAGGCAAATAGTATTTTTATTAAAGTAAAAAGTCATAAAAATGGTTTCAATAAATTGTTCTACTCGTATTTATTACTGACTCTGCAGCTCTGAGCTATAAATCGACGGGCACAGCTGAAGTGTGAGCCAATGCTGCTCTTCTGTATAAACGTGGCATAAGCATTTTCAAAGCTTGTTGCACAATCTCATTATTATGATCACTTATTGCTTTTCTTCCCAAGAGAAAGGTTGTCCATCCTAATTTAATATTGAAAAACTGACTTTTATTGTATTTTCCCAAGTGAAAAGTAGCACCAGTTCTTTCAAATGGAATGAGAAGCAGAGTGACTTATGGGGGGACAGGGATTGAGAAATGCCCAGAACCTTCAGACACCCAGAGAAAAACCCACTGGTGCCGTGGACACGCGCCTCCCTGCCCCTTAGGGAAGTAGCCTGGCTGCAAAGGTCTTCCCCATGATGCTCTGTGTAATAATCAAGGATTTGTAGCATTTATGGGAAATTATTTCCCATTTGGTATAAATTTTAAAAATGAATAGAATATAATATTCTCTCCAAGTTTCTTTATATTCTTTCTTTTTTTTTTTTTGGTCTTCATTTTTGGTACAGGGGATTGAACCCGCAGCATTCTACTTCCAAGCTACAACTTTAGCCTTATTTATTTATTTATTTACTTACTTACTTACTTACTTACTTATTTACTTACTTACTTACTTATTGGAAACAGGTCTCACTAAGTTGCTGAGGCTGGCCTCAAACTTTCAATCCTCCTGTCTCAGCCTCCCAAGTATGGGATTACAGGGATGCAACACCACACTCCAATATATTCTTATTTCTGTATTTTCATTTTTATTTTCTTATTCTCTTTGTCCATTCATTAGTTACTAGTTTTAAATATGTCTTATGTCTAACCCAGTGCTACAGTCTATGGTTACAGAGACAGGGGATTTATTCCTTGAAGGGGCTACAGGGATACAGTGGTGCAGGTGGGCAGGGGGCCGCGAGGGCATCGTGAAGACGGGGGAGTCAGGCTTTGCAGGTGGAAGGGCTTCGTGCACATCAGCGTGTGTTGCATCTTGAAGGGTGAGAGGCTGGCCTCAGCTCTCGCTTGGCGCTGTGCCCTTCAGCAACAACAGGCTATGACTGTCACTGCTGCTGGCGATGCAGCTGCTCCCAATGATGATGGAATTAAAAAGCTGCAAAATAACCAGCAACGTAGAACAAACATTTAAAATTAAAATAATGCTTTTCCATAATTCAAGGCTACATTATTTGACATAGAACTATGCACTTTGTTGGGGGGGGGGATTAGTAGCAAAAAGTATTCATAAATGGATCTTTGCAGGCCTGACGAGAGACCTGCGACACAAATTTGTATTAGGCCAGAAAAACGATGGTTGGGCCCTGTTCCCAGGCCAGGATGACAGTGGTGTTTTCCAAAATGCCTTGATAGGTAACATAGTGAGGTGGTAATGTGCTAATATAAAGGGAAAGTAATTAGCATTTGGAGATTAATTTTGAGTAATAGTGTATGGCTGGAGACTGGAGCGTCCAGCAGGCTGTAGGATGACAGTCATCTACCCCTTTCTGCAGCAAATTTTCCAACTCGGTTTTCAGGAACTCTCCCAGAGGCTCAGGGTCGATGGGCCCATACCTTCACATGAAGCTGAGCGGGAACTCTTCCACTGTGTAGAGAGAGCAAGGGCACTGCTATCTAGTGGTTCCTCCTCTCATTCCTTACTGTGAGATCCATTTAAATGAGATTATGGAACAAAAAATAACCACACCCTTACAGACGGATTACATTATGGTTGTCGTATCTTGTAATAGATAATATTGGAACATGTTAGTCTTATAGCTAAAGACTACACTACTAATAATAACGCTTTCTCTGAATTTGTTTGTAACTATATGCTGGAGACTTACTTATTTAAAGAAAATTTCCTCCACCCTTCTGTATAATCACTAACACTGACTGAGCAACAGTTGTGTGTGGACACTGTAAGCTCTATCCAACCCTGTCAGTAAGATCTGCTGTTATCCCTTTTCAGAGATTGTCCCAGTCAATGTCCTCAATGCCGCAGTTCAGAACGACTGACCACACAACTTAGAGGAAGGAAGATTTATTTGCTCACAGTTTTTGGAGATTTAGAGGTTCAGTCCATGTCTGGCTGGGTCTACAAAGCTCAGGGCATGGTGATGGGAAGCAGAGAGGAAGAGAGCAAGGCCCCACTGTCACATTGTGGAGGCCGGAAGCAGAGAGTGAACCAGGGGAGGAGAGAACCATATATAATCCCCAAGGCTGCACCCCAGGGGCCCCTCCTGAGATTCCAAGCCCGCTTCCAACATTGCCACCTTGTTTCCATGAGGGGGAGGGGGACATTCTAAATCCAAACCATTACAGAGACGAAAAGGTGAAAGTGATAGAATTAAACATCACGCCCGCTCAGCGAGCCGGAAGTAGAGCACAGTCGGCACTGAGGCATTTGGAACTCCAGACCCACATAAGACACATCATGCTATGATGTCGAAAATACTAGCAAGAAAATGCTTTGATTTTTCTGACAATCGTGGGACATTTGTTTTAAGAATCAAAATAAGATTGTTGTTGACACTAGAAAAATATGGCCCAAATCAATGAATTTTCTTCCATTTTTCTCTGACAAACAACAGTCAAAGTAAGAGATTAGGCATGTGTATGCATAGTTGAAATATCTGGCCTTCGATTATCTACACATTTGCACGCAGGTGTGTGTTCACACACTACACACAGCCACGCATGGTAAAAGGACAAGAGACTTGGGCAAAAACCCAAAACAGTATTTCAACGAGTTTATATTCTTGATGTGTTTTGGGAATTATTAAACTACCAAGTCCCTAACATCCTTTGGGGCTGCTGTCCTCCCTCTGGCCTTCCAGCCTCTCTAGCCCATGGAGTTTGGGTTTGCCCTACATAGAACAATTGCTACCATATTATTGTTAATCAGTGATCCTAGAATCATTGATGAAGAACAGACTTTTCCTCTCCTTCACCATCTGTTCTAGAGCCCTCCACGAAGAAGATGCTGCTGACTTGGAGTTATGTCTAAAGAGTCTAAGTTATTACAACTTAAGTACAAAGGAATGCCGGGCATGGTGGCGCACACTTGTAATCCCAGTACTTTGGGAGGCGGAGACCGGAGGATCCGGGTTCAGCTCTCTCTCTCTCTCTCTCCCTGTCTATCTCTCTCTCCCTACTTAGTGAGGCCCTCTGCAACTTCGTGAGACCCGGTTTCAAAATAAAGTATAAAAAATAGGACCAGGGGTGTAGCGCGGAGGTAGAACGCCCCTGGGTTCAATCCCCGGTACCACAAAAAAAAAAAAAAGTACAAAGGATGAGCATGTAAGAACCGCAAATGACGAACTGTTTCTTAGAGCATTGCCCAGGCTGATCAAGATCTGTTTCCAAACTCAGTCAAATGGGCCATCCCTCGGGACTTCCTCACAGCATGGCAAGTGGCCTCCCCCAGAAACAAGCAAGCCAAGAGACAGTGCCCGAAATGGACAAGATAGCCCATCACTGCCCCTGAATACTATCTGTTATAAGGGAATCAATAAGTGGAGGGGATTAAAGAGGGTATGAAGATCAGGAGGTAAAAATGGTTGAGAGACATGTGACAGATGCCTTACAGAAGAGCCATCAGAAACTAAAATAGAAAAGACATTGAGAAAGTCAATCTCTCTCTCACACACATTCTGTATCTGACTCTGTGTTTCTTTATGCCTGTCTTTGTCTCTGTCTCTCTGTCTCTCTGTCTCTCTGTCTCTCTCTCTCTCTCGCTCTCACATACAGAGTAAGCGTTTAGCTGATCATAACTGTTATGAATTATGATACTTTAATATTCAGAAGAATTATAACAGAAAACAAACCTTTCTAGTATTATTTTTAAAACTGTACATTAATATGTAAAATCTTTCCTGAAGACTACTGCTATGGACTGAACTTTATGCCCCCAAAGGGCATATGTTGTCCTACCCCCTACACCTTAGAATATGACTACACTTGGAGATACGTCCTTAAAAAGATAATCAAGTTAAATGAGGTCTTTAGAGGACGCCTTAATCAATTCTGACTGGTGTTCTTATAAGAGGAAATTTAGATGCATAGACAGACACCAAGTATGCACAGAGAGAGGAAAGATCAGGTGAAGATAAAGGGAGAAGCTGGCCATCCACAATCCAAGGAGAGAGGCCTCAAAATGAAACCAACCCTGCTGACGCCTTGATCTTGGCCTTCTACCCTCCAGAACTGTGAAAAAATAAATTTCTGTTGTTTAAGTCACCCAGTTTCTGCCATTTTGTTATGGCGGCCCTAGCAAACTATTATGGCTAGTTATTTCATAACCAGAATCCCTCTGTCACTTTCAATTCAGTTTCCAACTGGCCTCATCTAGAACCAAATAGATGTTCTGTTTTGCTTTCCTTCAGTTTCCTCTAGACCTAGTTCCAACCCTTAGATTTTCAGTATTATTTGTAATTTTCAAAAAAAAGCACAATTAAATTGAATATAATATTTATCTTTCTGTTTTGGGGTTTGTGTGTGTGTGTGTGTGTGTGTGTGTGTGTGTGTGTGTGTGTGTTACTGGGGAATGAGTCCAGAGCCATTCTACCTCTGAGCTACACCTCCAGCTCGATTTTATTTTATTTCTTTTTTATTTTGGAACAGGGTATCACTAAGTTGCTGAGGGCCTTGCCAAGTTGCTAAGCCTAGCCCCAAACCTGCGTCCTCCTGTCTCAGCCTCCCAAGTACTGGGATTATAGGGGTGCTTCTCTTTCTTCAGGTTTTTGTTCCTTTTGCTCATTTATCATATTGTTTCCTCATTTGTCTCTGCCTCTTCTATGCTGAGATAATACTAGACTTCATTCGCAGAGTCTTAGTAGTAACAACACTAAGGGCTTGATAGGAATCTTGCCACTATGGTAGTAGCAGAAAAATCTGTAAAGAATATTTCTTGGGTTCTGTTACTATGGTGGTGGTGATGGTTGTTAGTTTTTATTGGACGGTCATTGGCACAAGCTTACTTGCACCATTCTATATACACCTTTATTTCTGGCCCTAAAAGTTCTGATTTTTCCAAGAAAATGAAATTTAAAGTTTAATAATTTTCTTTAAATTTCCATGATTTTTTCACTCTTTTAAAGAACTTATGATACTCAAGTAATTTTTTACTTTGAACTGGTAATATTCTAGGTTATGACTAAGTAACAACCCAGTGGAGTGCTGACCAAGATTAACCATGGAAATTTCTGTGTGGATAGTCTGAGATTAGAACCCTCTAGTCCTTATGGGAGAGTACTGTCCTGTAAAGTGTCCCTCCCACTCCTTATGGGTGCCACCAGCAGCTACATGGGTAGAGGAGAAGGAGGATGACTGCGTCCAATGGAAAAATATTCTTAATGAGTAGTTTGACCTATTGAGATGTATTTAAGTGTTCTAGCTGTATTCAGTATGTCTGCCTACAGGTTATAAGGAAATGAAAACTTCATCTAAATAAGAGATCTCCCAAATTAATACTTAATAGAAACTTGACTGACAGTGGATTTATAGGGTAAATAAGTAAAAATGCCCACTTTAAATTCAAGCATGATTATTTCTTCCCTTTGTTCTTGATACTTAAAACATTTGTAGTGGCTTAATGCCATTGCATTGCTCGGGGGGAGGGGGAATATTGTCTTTATTTTTGTTGTACTGTGCTCCTTTTCTACTACTAATGTATCCTGTGAAATGTTAAGCAGCTCTATTAGTTAATACAAAATAAAAGATCTGATAGCAGATACAAAAATTCACCTTCCTTTTTCTCTTTTAGATGAGAATTTGAAAGTAATCTTACTTTCAATTCAGTCCCTTTAGGGCTGATAAAGGGCCACTAAACAAGGGACAGTGACTAAAATAGACACTTGAAGTGGATTTATTCACACTCTAATCTGTCAATCAGCCATCTAAGTAAAACTGATTGCTACAGTTTGTATCTTGAAGGTCCCCCAAAGGCCATGTGTTAAAGACTTCACTGCCAGTCTGTGGCACTCCTGGAAAGTGGAGGGACCTTTAGGAGGTGGGGCCTAGCGAAAGAAAGTTAGGTCATTGGGGGCGTGTCCTTAAAGGGGATATTGGGACACTGGACTTTCCATGTGCCCGCACTTGGCTTCCGGGCAACCATGAGGTGTGCATGCGCTCCCGTCATGATGTACTGTGCCGCCACAGGCCCAGAGGAATTGTGTCAACCAACCTTGAACTGAACCCTCTGAAACCATGAGCCAAAAGAAACCTTTCTTCTTTATAAATTGTTTTTCTCAGGTGTTCGTCACAGCAATGGAAGCTGACCTGCTCACTGCTCTTCATTCATTAATTTATTCATCATTTACTTAATGAGCTTCTGCTTTGGGTCAGGAATTGTGCTAGTCCCAGGAGTTTCAACAATGATTCGATGATAGTCTATTCCTTACCCTCAATGATTATAAAATCTTTTGAAAGAAAAAAAATAACACTTTCCTCTTTCTCAAGCCCTCTGGGTAGAGACTCTCGCCACCATCTGTTCCCAGAATAGATCTGGCGCAGTTTCCTCTTCTTTATTTCACTGGCTTCTAGTCCAAAGTTAGGGGCCAGGGTATCTGATGGCAAAGCTTCATGTCCCTGAGGCCTACCTGCATGGATTCTGGGAAGGTGAGATGCTGGGATGTGGGCTCTCCAGCAACAGTGGGGGCATCTCCAACAGAGGAACTGGGTACGACATGAACAGGAAAATAGGTGACAAAGAGCAACGGCATTCTTTTTCTCTTGCTGGATCGTTCCATCAATCAGCACACAAGCATTCTGTTCTTCCTGCCACCCTCGATATCCTCTCCTCACCCCCCCACCACTTCCCGTCACCACTACAGCCCACTGCTCTTCCTTTGCAGCAACATTCTTCAAAAAAGGTCTTCTGTCAATTCTTTCTGAAAACCTTTCTGCACTGGTCAGGGTTCTCCAGAGAAACAACCAAGAGAACACATACATATGTACCTGTGTATTTAGATACGCAAGTCTACATGAGGGAAATTATTAGGTGAGTTGGCTCACACAATCAATCACAGAGGCCGATCAAGCCCATGATGGGCCATCTGTAATCTGCAGAGCTGGAGAAGTCGGTAGCATCTCTCAGTCCAAGAAGCTCTGAGCCTAGAAAGCAGGAAAGCTGATAGTGCAGCCCCTCCAGTTCTCAGGCTACAGGCCCAAGAGCCCCAGGAGAGCTGCGGGTGCGAGTGCCTTAGTTCAAAGGCCAAAGAACCTGGAGTCTGAAATCCAAAGGAAGCAGGAGGAGACTGGCCCGCCATGGAAGGAAGAGCCAGACAGCGAATCTTCCTTTTTAATAATTTTCTGTTCCATTTAGGCCCCCATTGGATGGTGCCCACCCATACTGAGGGCAGATCTCCCCCCTCAGATCATCGACCCACGCACCAATCTTCTCTGGAAAAACGCTCATAGACACGCCCAGAAACACTGCTTCCCCAGCCTCTTGGCACCCCTCAGTCCAGTCAGGTTGACACCTCAAATTAACCATCACACCTTCTACCACTTCACAAAAATGCTCCAGACACAATGACCACTTTATGACTAGACCCAACGCTGGTCCTCAGTCTTTGTCTTCATTAGACCTATCAGAAATGTTCCACCCAGTTCACTCCCTCCTCCTCAGAGAGCAGCTTTGGCTTGACACCCACAACACTGCCATGTTCTGTGTTCACTGGGGGTGCTCCTCAGGTTCTTTGCTTCTTCCTCCTCCATCTGAGCTTTCCTTTTCTTTTTTTTTTTTTTTTGCGGTACTGGGGATTGAACCCAGAGGCATTCTACCTCCGAGCTACACCCCCAGCCTTATTTTTTATTCTTTATTTTGAAACAGGGTCTCACGAAGTTGCGGAGGGCCTCACTAAGTAGCTGAGGCTGGCTGCGAACCTGGATCCTCCGGTCTCATCCTCCCAGGTACTGGGATTACAAGCGTGCGCCACCATGCCAGGCTCCATCTGAGCTTTCTAACACCAAGGCAGCCCATTGCTATCCTGTCATGTCCTCATCTTATGCTGTGGTAACCTCCTCTAGTCTCATGCTCTTAGGCATCAAATTTATATCCCGATCACTCTCTAGACCCCAGATTCATAGATCCAACTGCTTCTTTGGCATTTGTCATTGAAAGTCTAAGAAACGTAGCATGTCCAGACTAGACATGTTTCTGGTTTTTCTCCCATGAATCCATAGTCTTCTACATGTCAGCGGGCATGTTACAAATACTACTGTAATTCATATGCATTTCTGGTACCTGTACAACTACAAGTGGAATTCTAGGTTGTGGGATAGGCATATATGCTCAGTTTTGGTCAATACTGGTCACTAAACAGTTTCCCAAAGTGATTATACAAATCATGTTCCTTTATTAGTGTATGAGGGTTCCTCTTGTTCCACATCCTCAGCAGCACTAGGAATTTTTTGCTTTGTAATTCTTCATCTGTTTATCTGTATCTGCCAGTCATCCATGAGGAGCTTAAGAAAGGGACCTTTGCTTGGGAAGCTGAGACAGGTTTGAAGCCAGCACACAGCAACTTAGTGAGTTTCAAAGTGAAATAAAAGAGGGCTGGGACTGGGGATATGGCTCAAAGGTAAAGTGTCCCTGGGTTCTATTCCAGTACCACCAAAAATATAGGGGTGGGGTGGTTGGATTTCCTTGGTGTTGAATATAGTACTTGTTCAATACAATTTTTGAATAAATGAGTTGTATTCAGTTTTGTCCTTGAAAGACTCTCATGAATGAGTAAATGAATAAATACTTGAAGGACTGTCATGTAGAAAAGGAATTGTAGAACAGAATATAATAAATAGAGACTTCTAGGAGTCAAAGATCAGTGAAATAAAGGTCAGGTTCAGGAAAAGACTGTAAAATGCTCAAAGGTCTGTAACCTCTTTCCCACTGCTCCTTCTAAATTGTGAGCTCCCGGAGCCAGTGACTGTATTCTGTTCACCACATGTCCCCAGTCTCCAATAGGAGCTGGCCAGAGCCTGGCACATAGTGAATTTACTGTAAGAGAAAGGAAGGAAAGAAAGAAGGAAGGGACAGAGAAGAGGACAGAGGGAAGGAGTTACTTAATAGCGTATATGGGTTTTGTTGTTGCTACTGTTCTGTTTGCTTGATGATTTTTGCTTAAGAAACTACAGTTCTAGATCACCCAACTGGCAGAGTGAAGATGCATATTCTTAGAAGAGCTGCAAAGCAGAGGATAAAGGAAGGAAAGAAGGGAGGGGAAAGTGGGGGGAGAGAGAGAAGGGGAAGAGAGGAAGGAAGGAAGGTTAGTTTTTTGGTTTGGGGTTTTTTGGTGGGTTTTTTTTTTATACAGGGGTTTGAACTCAGGGCTATACCCCCCACCCTTTTTTTATTATTTTGAAATGGGTCTCACTAAGTTGCTGAGTGTCTCATTAAGTTGCTAAGGCTGGCCTCAAACCTGAGATCCTCCTATGACAGCCTGCCAAGTCCTAGGATTGCAGGTGTGTGCCACCATGCCTAGCAAGAAGTTTAATTTTGATAAATTTATTCATAATGATTTAATCAGAAATATTTTAGGAACTATTTTAAATACAGAATACATGTGTGTTTTATTATTTTTTTTCTTAACTACATATGGGTGAAGGGATTTAGGAAGTGGGTCACCATAAGCCTTTCAGTGTTTGGAGACTGAGTGCTGCCTACCCCTGGGCAGAAGCCAGGTCTTGAAGCGCCTTGTGGGTCTTGTTTACCCTGTGTAGGAGTTCGCGTTTGATCTTCAAGGCAGCTGTAAGCCACTGAGTGATGTTAAGGAGGGAAAATAGCATAATAGATTTGCTTTTCTAAAGGTCATTCCGACTGCTCGGAGGAGGATTGATTGGGAAGTGGGAAGGGGAGGATGGGAGACTGACCTGCAGAAGACCAGTCAAATGTTGCTCAAGACAGTTGACAAGAACTTGCACTAGGGCTCCAACCAGACAGAGGAAAAGAAGAACTGGAACAAAAAACATTCAGTAAGTTGACTCAAACCATGGAATTTGCTAACAAAGAAAGGTTTCTAATCAGAAACAATTAGAGTTAGCTTTAAATTTAATAGTAAAAATTAAATTGTCAGACCTCCACTTCTACTGGATCTACGAGATTATGTAATGGAAGCCTTTGTTAACTACAAAGCACTGTGCACACGCAGAGTGGGATAATTACCCACTGAAATCATACCTCCGAAGTCCGCGTGCCAGAGGCAAGGACCGAGAGAGAGTTTGGAAATGAGTTCCTGCTTATTGGTGACGAAGACAGGACAGCACATGTCTCCCTGGACAATGAGCTGACTGCTCATTCTCAAGTGCTCATTACAATGGAGACGAGTGACACAGGAATGATTGAGGCTGTGCTCTAAACATGCCACCTAGCAATCCCTCACTGCACACGTGTCACTGGCGGACGCCAGCCAGACACGAGTGGCTGACAATGGACACCTCCCGTGCAGAGTAAGCATCAGGACCGCGTAGGTCATAGCAAGACTTTTGTTATTGTAACTAGATAAGAACTTTGCCTGGTTATGTATAGTTATGTTTTTGAGCCTATAAAAGCCTATCTTCTTACTGACATTTTATGGATTTTTTTTTTAGGCAGAAGGTTTTATTTAACATATAAAATTCAACCTGTAACCAATCCTAATTCCCCAGTACACTTTTATTATGGTACTGGGATTGAACCCAGAGGCATTCTACCTCTAAGCTACACTCCCAGCATTTACTTTTTAATTTTTATTTTGAAACAGGGTCTTGCTAAGTTGCTGAGCGCCTCGCTAAGTTGCTGAGGACGGCTTCAAACCTGCAATTCTCTTGTCTCAGCCTCCCAAGTACTGTGATTACAGGCATGCACCACCATGCCCAGCTCACTTCTTAATTTGGGAAAGTAGAAAAATGCAATATTCGTTTTTTTGTAATTGACATTAATATGTGCAACCTAAGGAGTAGTAGGGTCACACAAGGGACTCTGGTTGATAATG
>PVJS01001956.1:0-90073 GCA_004027185.1 Glis glis
GACCTTGAAAAACAGGAACAGTCTAACCCCAAAGTCAGTAGAAGACAGGAAATTATTAAAATCAGAGCAGAAATCAATGAAGTAGAGAATAAAAAAATACAAAAAATCAACAAAACCAAATGCTGGTTCCTTGAAAAAATAAACAAGATAGATAAACTACTAGCCAATGTAACCAAAAGAAAGAGAGAATCAACCCAAATTACTAATATAAGAGATGAAAAAGGTGATATTACCACTGACAGCATGGAAATCCAGAGGATTATCAGAAACTACTTTGAAAAACTATACTCCAACAAATCGGAAAACCTAGAAGAAATTGACAAATTTCTAGACACATACAACCTTTCTAAGTTGAATCAAGAAGATATAGAATTTTTTTTTTTTTGCGGTACTGGGGATTGAACCCAGGGGTGTTCTACCTCTGAGTTACACCCCAGGCCCTATTTTTTATCCTTTATTTTGAAACAGGGTCTCACAAAGTTGTAGAGGGCCTCACTAAGTAGCTGAGGCTGGCTGCGAACCCGGATCCTCTGGTCTCCGCCTCCCAAGTATTGGGATTACAAGCGTGCGCCACCACGCCTGATGATATAGAAATCAACCAATAGCAATCAAAGAGATTGAAGCAGCAATAGAGTCTACCATCAAAGAAAAGCCCAGGTCCAGATGGTTTCCCAGATGAATTTTATAAAACCTTTATAGAAGAAGTAATCCCAATGCTCCTCAATCTCTTCCATGAAATAGAAAAAAACGGGAGTCTCCCAAATACATTCTATGAAGCCAATATCACATTAATACCAAAACGAAATAAAGACTGCTCAAGAAAAGAAAACTACAGACCTATATCGTTGATGAACCTAGACGCAAAACTTCTAAACAAAATACTAGCAACGCGCATTCAAAACCATTTCACGAAAATCATACATCATGACTAAGTCGGATTCATTCCAGGGATGCAAGGCTGGTTCAATATAAGAAAAACAATCCATGTAATCCACTATGTAAACAGAACTAAAGACAAAAATCACATGATCATTTCAATAGATGCTGGAAAAGCATTCGACAAAATCCAACACCCATTCATGATAAGAACACTGCAGAGAATTGGAATAGAAAGAACATACCTCAACATCATAATAGCAATATACAGTAGGCTCACAGCCAACATCATACTGAATGGGGAAAAGCTTCGAGAGTTCCTCTCAAAAACAGGAACAAGACAAGGATGTCCACTGTCACCACTTCTTTTCAATATAGTACTTGAGACTCTAGCTAGAGCAAAAGGCAAGAGAAGGAAATAAAAGAAGTACAAATAGGAAAAGAGGAACTGAAACTACCTCTATTTGCAGATGACATGATATTATATTTAGAAGATCCAGCAAACTCAACTAAAAGGCTCATAGAACTGATCAACAAATTCAGCAAAGTGTCAGGATACAAAATCAATCTTAAAAAATCAGAAGCTTTGCTGTATGCCAACTATAAATCCATTGAAAAAGAAATCCAGAAGACATTTCCACTCATGATATCCTCCAAAACAATAAAATACTTGGGAATAAACCTAACCAAGGAGGTAACAGACCTCTACAAGGAGAACTATAAAACATTCAAAAAAGAAATTGAAGAAGATCTTCGAAGATGGAAAGAACTCCCATGCTCTTGGGTAGGCAGAATAAATATCATCAAAATGGCCATTCTTCCAAAAGTGATCTACAGATTCAATGCAGTACCCATTAAATTATTAAAGTCATTCTTCACTGGCATAGAAAAATCTGTCCTTAAATTCATTTGGAACAACAAAAAACCCAGAATAGCCAAAGTAGTTCTCAGCAACAAGAACCGTGCAGGAGGCATCACAATACCTGACTTCAAACTATACTACAAAGCCATAGTAATAAAAACAGCATGGTATTGGCACAAAAGCAGACACATAGACCAATGGAGCAGAAGAGAAGACTGAAAAATATCCACACACCTACACCCAATTGATTTTTGACAAAGGGGCTAAAAACATCCACTGGAAAAAAGATAGCCTCTTCAACAAATGGTGCTGGGAAAACTGGCTAACCATATGCAGAAAAATAGAAATAAACCCCACTTTCTCACCTTATACACGAGTCAATTCAAGATGGATCAAAGACCTAGAAATCAGACCAGAGACCTTGCAGCTACTTGAAGAGGGCATAGGTCCAATACTTCAACACATAGGCACAGGTAAAGACTTCCTCAACAAGACCCCAAAGGCACAGGAAATTAAAATGAGGATCAATATGTGGGATTGCATTAAACTGAAGAGCTTTTGTGCAGCAAATGATACAATCTAGAACCTCAACAGAGAGCCGACAAAATGGGAGATTTTTGCCAGCTACTCCTCTGATAGAGGACTAATATCTAGAATATACAGAGAACTTAAAAAAAATCACCACTAAAAAAACAAATAACCCAATCAAAAAATGGGCAAGTGAACTAAATAGATACTTCACAGAAGAAGAAATACAAATGGCCCATAAATGTATGAAAAAATGTTCAACATCATTAGCAATCAGAGAGATGCAAATCAAAACTACCCTGAGATTTCACCTAACCCCAATTAGAATGGCAATCATTAAAAACACAAACAACAACAAATGCTGGCGAGGATGTGGAGAAGTAGGAACTCTAATACACTGTTGGTAGGATTGCAAATTAGTGCGACCACTTTGGAAAACAGTGTGGAGGATCCTCTCAGCCTCTGAAGTACTGGGATTACAGGTGTGTGCCACTATACCTGACTTTTAATTTCTTATACTTTTTCTAGGTAGAGCTGTGGTTCGTTGGAGGCTGAGTAATCCATTGTCAGAAGGATTATTTTTTAAAATTCTCCCGTTGATAGTTGATACTATTTTTAAAGATTTCATCACTACTCTCTGAGCATCTTCCTTCATTCCCTTGGATCTTTTATGTAGTTCAGTGAACTGGGAAGGATTTCACCCAGGTTTTGGCATTCTGCCCCAGCCTCTCCTTTCTTCCTCTTTCCTGATGCCACTAGACATCTCCATCCACCTCCTGGGTAGGAAGGTGGCTTCTGTGGGCTTTCTACTTTGAGCATTCTCAGGCAACGTCTAGAGACAGTTTGATGGTCACAATGAGTCGACGTTACTATTAGCATCTCATAGGGAGTGTCCTGGGATTCTGTTAAGAATCCTTCATCACAAGCCAGGCGTGGTGGCGCATTCTTGTAATCCCAGTAGTTGGTAGGCAGAGACTGGAGGATCGCAGGTTCGCGCCCATCCTCAGCTACTTATTGAGGCCCCCCACAACTTAGTGAGACCCTGTTTCAAAGTAAAGAATACAAAATAGGGCTGGGGTATAGCTCAGAGGTAGAATTCCCCTGGGTTCAATCCCCAGTACCACACACACACACACACACACACACACACACACACACACACACAAAGAATCCTACAACACACAGGATAACCATCCTCAACAAAGAATCATCAAGCCCCGAAGACCCACAACCCTGCTCTATTGCACCTTCCATTCAGTCATTTGGGAGCCTTACAGTCATTTGTTGTACACTTACTTTATAATAACCATTTTAGGTAGCAATGAGTGTCTTTCTGTCCACTTGCTGGACATCCTTATTGGAATCTCTAAAATGACAGCTTTCTAATTTCTACCTGGAAGTTAAGGCTTTGTCCTATTCTTAGTATTTATACCATTATATTTTCCTAAGTATTGACTTTTCCTCCCAATAGGTCCTTTAGAGGCAAGAGTAACAACCCCAATCATGTCACTTAAACACATAGTACTTCTACCTAGAGGGAACTTATACTAGCAAGAAAACCACATTCATAAGCTAATAGATCCTTATTCGTGCATTATAATCTGTGGCTTGATGGTATAACAATTCTCAAAAATTATCATTTACTACCTTTTAAACTAATTAATTAGGTTTACTCTTGTTCTTTTTCTTCCATAATTCCAATAACGCATGTATTAAACACAGAGAAAAAACATTTACCATATATTCCTTGCACTCTTTTCCTTATTTTCTATCTTTTTGACTCTTTGAGATTTAGCGTTGATATTTTATTCTTAATTATCTCCAATTAAGTGAATTTTCAATGGTGTCTAATCAATTAAATTCATTCTTTGAGTATTAATTTTAATTAGTGTGTATTTGTTCTAGAATTTTCCAGTTTTTATTTCCAATTCCCATTGAATTTTTCCATCTTTTCTTATATGCTCGAACAATTATTCAAGTAATTTCAAGTCCCTGTCTGATAAATCCAACCTCTCATTTTTCTTTGGTTGTGTTGCTATTGAGTATGGAATCTTTTGACTATGTGGGGGGAAAGATTTGACAAAGATTTTTTTTTCTATTTTCAGCCTTTTAAATTAGACACAGTTTTGCTTAGAATAAAACTGATTTTAAGAGCACACAAAAAGTGAGCACAAAGGACAAGATTAAATCCAGCAAACTGGAGTGATGAGGAGTAAAATAACACTGAGTAGATGCCTTCGACAAATACTGATCACCCCAGGTGATTACCTAACAGCTGGAGGCTGAATTCCTTACAGGAAAAAGCCAGAACAGTTTGGTGTGTGAACTATATTGTAGCTGCCTTGCTTTCTACTAGTTGCTTAAAGACAATTAGCAGAATTAAGTGCAGTCTTTAGTAAAAAATCTGCATCCATTAAAGTTAAACACTTAATATTTCTATCGTCATGTGAAATAAGTCCACAATATTTATCTTAGACAAACACTCTTAATGTAATGATTTTAATATCAACTTCATTATTTTGAAGTGTAAAGTGAATTGGATTAAGGTTGCTGATTATTTTAAAAATATTATATACATTATGACAAGTATATTAGAATTATTTGTACAAGATATTTATGTTGAATTCAAAGAAAATTTACTCCCAAATTGGTAGAGTAGATATTAACCAGCCTGACATACTTATTATTTGACCCCATAGAGATAACTTTTGGTGGGCATGATTTAATGTTCATTCTTTTGTTTAACTGAATTAGGAACACAGCATTTACAGAATGAATAAACGCAAGTGGTGCAGCCACACAAGTGTGATGATGGCTTTCAGTTAGCTGAGTCACAAGCTCAGATATAAACCCCACCGTGTGGCTGGGCATAGTGGCTCATGCTTGTAATCCCAGTACTTGTGAGACTGAGACAGGAGGATCACAGGTTCGAGGACAGCCTCAGCAAGTAGTGCTCATCAACTTAGATGCTCACTCTCATCAACCTAGCGAGACCCTGTTTCAAAGTAAAAATAAAAATAGGACTCGGGGTATAGCTCAGAGATTGAATGCCCCCGGGATCAGTAGTACAATAAATAAATAAATAAATAAATAAGTAAATAAATCCCACTGTGTGAACAAAGTTGGATTCCAATTCTTCATTAAAAGATGCTAGCAGAGCTGGGCGTGGTGGCGCACGCTTGTAATCCCAGTACTTTGGGAGGCGGAGACCGGAGGATCCGGGTTTGCGGCCAGACTCAGCTCTCTCCCTCTCTCCCTGTCTCTCTCTCTCTCTCTCTACCTAGTGAGGCCCTCCGCAACTTCATGAGACCCGGTTTCAAAATAAAGTATAAAAAAATAGGGCCGGGGGTGTAGCGTGGAGGTAGAACACCCCTGGGTTCAATCCCTGGTACCACACACACAAAAAAAGATGCTAGCAGAAAGCCGGGTGTGGTGGCGTACGCTTGTAATCCCAGTACTTGGGAGGCTGAGACCAGAGGATAGGGGTTTGCATCCAGCCTCAGCTACTTAGTGAGGCCTCCACAACTTAGAGACCCTGTTTCAAAATAAAGAATAAAACATAGGGCTGGGGGTAGAAGTAGAATGCCCCTGGGTTCAATCCCCAGTACTGCAAAAAAAAAAAAAAACATGCTAGTGGAGAATGTTAGATGCATTCCTATATAGATCTCTAACCCAATGGCCAGCAGAAAGGGAGAAACATCTTTAGAAATTCTACTGAGAAAATGCCTGGTTTCTTCCTAATGCTGGTGTTTCTCACACTGAGAGTAACTGTGTGCTTCGGGCATTTAGACATACTCCTTGGGCAGAATCTATTCTGACTGACCTGACTGATCCCATATCCAATCAGAGTTTTTCAAGATACTTTCAACTTCTTTCCTTCTCACAGTACCATCTTCCTCTTCATTAGACTGAGCTCTGTTTCTTCCTCCTTCCCCCCTTCCATCTCTATTAGTATCTTCAGGTGTCTGAGAGTGAAGAGGAGGGCCATCACTATGTGAACTTTGTAGTTACTAAGTCCAGATTCATGCTGGGAATCCAGCAGTATCCTTTCCATGTAAGCATTATTATAGAAACTGAGGGTGGACGGAACTTCTGTTTCCATTGTTGCTGAAGTACAGTTCCACCCAGGAGCCCTGCGGGTGCTTCACCTGCAGCCCTGGACTCAGCTTTCAGACCTGCTTGCAGGAGGGAGTCTGTGCAGTCCTGGTTGTCCATGGCTGCAGAAGATAGACCAAGGGGGCTCAACCGTATCTTCTGACTTGTACATAGGATTGTATTATCTCCTCTCTGTGTGGTTGTCTTTGACTGAATGCCGGATGTTACATACTTAACCTCGGAGAGGAATTTTAAAGGCTAGAATATGTTCTCCATGCTCCTTCCTCTAGAGTCTTTCCTTCCTTTCTCCCCTCCCCCCTAGGCTTTTTTCCACTCTGACAAGTACAAGTCTCTGAAATGTTGTCTTATTTTATGTGAACCCAGGGCCTCATACATGCTAGACAAGCACTCTACCACTAAGCCGCACCCTCCGCTCTAGAGGGTCTTAAGGTTGCTTGTGGTGGGTGGCTCAGGATGCTAGCAATCCTAAATCACCTTAATTTCATCAGTTACTTTAATATTGAGCCTTAATTCATGTGAAGGCTGCTCTGTTTTCAACTTCCCTAGAATGTAGTCCATAAGGGTTAAAACCCTAATCTTGGGAGGTAGTTTCCAGGGTCCCCATCCTTTAGGTACTTAAACTTCTGCTTTTGTACCCATCGCCTTAACAGTCTTTCAAAATCTCTGCCCAGCTGTTCAAACACCTTTTTGGAATCAAAGATATCCTTGGAGGAAAAACAAACAAACAAACAACAACAACAAAACCTAGAAAAGGCAAATGTTACTATTCACTCATGTTCCTTGCACATGTCACAAGTCAGCAGGTAGCTTTGCTCACCCTAGTCATTCAACGACCTAGGTGAACGGAGCCTTTATCTGTGATGTGTTTCCATGGTCTTTTATGGTAGGAAGGGGATGTGGCACCCTGATCTTGAAGCTTCACCCTAGAAATGACAACCATTACTTCTGCTCTCATTTCTTGGGGCAAAATCAAGTCATACAACCACAGCAAACTTCAAGTTCATAGGGAATAATAATCCTATTATATGCCTGAAAAGTAGAACTCTGGAAAATGTTGGCAAATAGCACAAATGAGTATCAGAATAAAGTATGCTACAATTGATTTATCTTATCCACATAGATTTAAAAAGAGATTACTTTTTCTTACTATTTCAAATTACTATTTCAAACAGATTGCAACAAATGTCTTTGTACACATGTGCCAAAATCTCTCTAAAATACTTATTACATGTTAAATTCCAAAATGATAATAAATCTCTAACTAAACTAACATATAGATATTGCCAAATTGTTTTCTAAAATTATTATTGATGTATATGCCAACAAACCATTTAGAGTTTCTATTCCTCCACATTATCACTAAAATTTCATGTTATAAAGTATTTTAACTTTCTAATCAAGTAGGTGTCATATGCTATCTCATTTTTATTTTAATTTGCATTTTCCTGGTTACTAGTAACTCAAGCATCTTTTACTATATTTATTGGCCATTCTAACTTCCCCTATCATAAATCCTAAATTCTGCACATGATAGCAGTTTATCCTTTTTTTTTCCTTAAAAAATCTTATCGTGGTGTAATTTGGATGTTTCTTCATATGTATCTTCCAATACATTAATTTATCTATTCAGCTGTGTGTAATATGCTATTTCAACCACTTATGAACTTTTAAGTATTCAGTAAGCTTTTATTATTTTTAGAAATTATTAATCTTTTTCTGTAATAGTTTATTTTCTTATAGTTTGTTTCTTCATTTAGCTTTTTAATGATTTAAAACATTCTTTTTTCATAATCTTTTTTCCATTTTTCTATTATATAAAAGTCTTGTGTCTACTGATTCTTCTAGTAAAATTTTTCTCTTGTATTAAAAAAGTTGGTAAATTCTCTTTCAGTATTTTCCTGTTCTTGTTTGTTTGTTTGTGGGAGTTTGCATTTGCCTCAACAGACACCATTAATATTCTGGTCTAGATTTTTTTTTAGCCTGAGGTTACATACACCATATATGTGGGATAGATTGAGACCCTACATCCTTACTTAACTAATGAGTTTTGATTATACTCTACTTTCCCAAACATAGTAAAATTTACTTATTGCTTGCCTGGACTGGTAGATGGAAATTTTTTAGTCCTCATTTTACTGAGAGGGAAGTCACTTACAATGATCTATCAATTGGATTTCAATTTCAGCTCCCCATCTTAGGCAAGACATGGAAGGAAGTTTCTCTATAATGAGCATTAAATCCTATACCCAAGAGATTACAACCTAAATAAAGGTCTGACCTGGAGTTGTAGCTCATAAGCTTACCTCTGGTAATGTGCTTCAGGATAGCAATGGCTAACAGATTCCCACCTTTTTGTTTTCTGAGAAATGGCTAATCTATAAAGAACATTTCATATTCCCAGCTCTCCCATATTCTGCGATAAGATCAGACCTTTTCTTAAAGACTCAAGTTCTATTTTTATCTTCCCTGATTACTCTCACAAGACTTGTGGATGACTCCCTTGTTAACCTGCCTCTTCCTTGGTCCCTCCCACTTTTTATATGGTTCCTCATTAATGAACATTCTCCTAATTGTAATAGCCTGAATAAAATAATCTCCTTCACTGTCTGGTGCATTTTGCCTTGATAGTGTTGTGCTGGGACTCAGAGGGGATTGGCCTTCACCTTCAGACCCCTCTTAACTACTTCTTTGTAATGTGGCCCCTCAGAGACCTTTGCGCTCTGTCCCTGCCTGGCCATTTGGGCATACAATGGGGCATCTGACTCCTGGTACTATGTTTTGGATGCTTGTTTATTGGCAGAATGATACAGACCTGGTTTTGATTATTTTTGAGTACTCATTTGATTTCAGGTGCAACTCCTTTTGATCTCATGGTCTGACTCTTGGTGATTCCTGAAAATGGACTGATGGTTTATAGAACTCTTGTTTTTGTTGAGAGAAAGATAACTGTGTCTAGTTTGTCTATTTTGAACTCAAATCAATTAAGAATTCATATCTATTGGAAAAGAAAAGCTCTTTGATATGAAATGGTGAATTTTGTAAGTCAGTGTTCATTCTTGATCCACGGCTAAAATATTAGGATTGACTATAGGTACATTTTCTGTTTCTGTTTGTATGTTTATTATATCTGTAATTCAGAAATGCCTTTACCTCTCTCATTGTATGGTTGTGTAGTATTTTCTATATATGGATGGCATTAATAAACTTACCATAAAATCTTTTAAAGGAGCTCTATTCTAATTGGCTTAGAGAAAAATAATTGCTAATAAACTGAATTTGCCTACACTTCCCCACAATTAAGAAAATTGAACTTCTAATACTTTTGGTGTGCCAAAAAGATCTTACACAAAGTAACTCAAATGTGTTAAAAAATCAAGTTCAGCCAGGTGGGGTGGTACACGCCTGTAATCCCAGTACATGGGAGGCCGAGACAGGAGGATCACAGGTTCGAGGACAGCCTCAGCAAGTAGTGAGACTCTCATCAACCTAGCAAGACCATGTTTCAAAATAAAAATAAATAGGGCTGGGGGGTGTAGCTCGGCAGTAGAATGCCCCCAGGTTCAATCCCCAGTACCAAAAAAAAAAATCAAGTTCATATAATTTTGGGAAATAAAATTAGTTTAGGATTTTTGGTTTAATTTTTAAAAAACTATGTCTCCTCTGATTTATCAGTGTTAAGTATGAGGCATGCACAAATTTTATTCTACTTTGGTATGTTATTCCTAACTTACACATGCTTACTGGTCAAATAAGCCAGTATCACTCTTACTTAATGTAAAAGAGTATGAAAAATGTAATTCTGTTTTTAACGAAATTGAATCATTGCCTGACAAACTTTACTTCAGTGGTAATTATGTTTTATAGCATATAGTTTGAAGATAACTTCCAAGATCTTTAGGTAATTTAAAATCTTGGACTGATACTAAACTTAGTTAATTAATGAATATTCATTAGATAGTTAAATCATTTCTAATATAGAATACTGAAATATTAATTCCTAAACATATTTAAGCTTATACTTTCTGTCTTTCATTTTTACGTGGTAAAGAGAGATGATATATACTTGAGGTCATTAATGAAAGTATTCATTTTACCAATTTGAGCTGTTCTATAAGGGATGTATGTGAACATAGGAAGTAGCTGAAGGTGTATGGAAGTAGCTGAAGGTTTATGGAAAGAGAACTTTGTTGTGGTCAAAGCTAAGATTTGATGGGTTTATTTATATTATTGTAAAATGAGCTATAATATCAGCTATTATATTGATGCAATGCTGGCATTTGGATTTCTCTCTTTTGCAGAGACCCCTTCCCTAGAGTATTTGTCTACTCTTGCTAAGAGGTTGTAAAATGTTATTCTTTATCTTTTGTTTAATCTACCTAGAGCTGAGTATCATTTCTGAGTAACCCATGATCCTGTCTCAATCAAGTCTAAATCTCCTGATAATTTTTGCTAATTTGCCTTTCCAGAATTGAATTTTAACTAATATCTTTTGCACCTAAAATTGTCTTTTGAGATTTCCTAGAAGGCCCCTGGAAAAATCACAAAAGATTTATTCTTACAACTTATAAAAAGAGAGGTGCTAGAAATAATTAGGCTTGTTTGATATGTTACTATTGTGCATTACTTGAAAAGAGTTTTCAAATCAAGAGAGAAGTTTAGCCTTCTTTGGGTTAAATTTGTGTTGGAAAATGTTATTAATATAAATGTTTCAGAAATTGTGTTCAGTACTAAAGTTCCTAGAGATTTATCAATATCCTCACTATCTTTGGTATGTCTCTCTTCTTCAGAGTTCTGGAGTTCTGTTGTTGCTTTCCTTGATATCAGATAACAACAATATGGTATTATCAGTCATGACTTCAGGTGTTTTTGTGTGTGTGTGTGTTGGGGATTAAACCCAGGAACATTCTACCTCTTAGCTACACCCCAACCCTTTTTATTTTTTTTTTTGCATCAAAACAGGGTCTGGCCAAGTTGCTGAGGGTCTTGCTAAGTTGCTAAGGCTGGCCTTGAACTTGCAATGCTCCTGGAACCCTGTGCTTCCATAAAACAATGATAGTTAAGAAATCCTCTACCTTTTTGTGTTTCAAGAAAAAGACTAACCTTAATCAGCTAACAGCAAAAGACTATCAGGTGCCGACATATTCTAAGATTAAGACCCACCTCCACCTTTCGTTGGTGACTCAGGTAAGGCCAGGCTCCACCCTTCCTCCTGACCTCCAAAAGACTGGCCAGTATCATCCAAAAATACACCTCAAAGTTCATGTGTTGGGGGTGGGGCCTAATGGGAAGGGTTAGGTCATAAGGGCTCCTCCCTCATGAATGGATTAATTCTGCTATAAAAAGGGCTTGTGGGAGTGGGACCTCTCTCTCTCTTCTGGCCTGTGAGGAGATAATACTTGCATTCTCTTACCACTTCACCTTCTACCATTTGAACACACAATAAGAAAGTTCTCACCAGACACTGGTGCCCTGATTTTGGACTTCCCAGACTCCAGAAATGTGAGAGAATAAATTTCTGTTCTTTATAAATTACCGGGCCTCAGGTAATCTGCTATAGCAGCATGAAATAGATTAAGACACTCAGGAATGACTTGTTTACCTATCTTTATGGATACCCAGACCTTCTTACTTTTCTTTGAGATGTTTCTCATTAGTGAATATTAAATGCTCCATTGCAAAAGTCTGAATAAAATCCTCTTCTTATTTATCTGGTGTATTTTATATTTGACACCTATCTAATTTTAAGTTCTCTCTTTGTTTTTGAATTCTGGAAAGTACACTTTCTTTTCTTTTCCAGTTCAGCTATATAATTTTTAGAAAGTTAAATTTATATAACATTTTTATATGCTTTTAGCAGAAGAGCTGTCTTCAATAACCCAGTTCTCCATTTGTAGGAAGCTGATGCCATCTCGATTCTCTTTCCATTCTTTTGTTGGTGGATATATTTTGTGCTCAGCTCCTTTAGGGCTTTGCCTTTGATTTACAAAAACCTATTTTTACTTTAAAATAAAAAGATTCAAGCTTTGGCTTTCAAAAATTTTGCCTCTGGAGTGGGCATCAAGAACCTTTCTTGGAACTCAAAATATGAGCACCAACTCTCTTGGCATTTCTATTACAATTATATCAATCTTACCCCAGTTATGAATGTTTCTGGATGAATAAAGAGAAGGTTTTGTATCAAGAAATACAAGAGAAAAAGCACCTTGACTAATTTCAAGAAGTTATCTCAATACAGTCTCAGTTGTTTATAGCTGTTATCCTGCATAATATGCTCCTTGAAGCTGCAATGCCTGTCTGCAGCTCTGTGCATAGAACCAGAGAGAAGGGACTTGCTGTCACACCCACTCCATTCACAGCCCCCTCCCCACAATTTGGCCTCATTTCAGGCTGTTTCTCCTAATAGTTGGCTGACTTTGCTATTTCCATTAAGCCTTTGTCTCATTCTTTGAATTAGACTCACTCTGTTGACTTTCTGTGTGATGATTTAGAGTTATCCCCATTGTTATCAATCTTTGGACAACTCAAGATCCATCTTCATTTGACCCATCCCTAGGACAAACCTACTCAAATGTTCCCACCAAATTCACCAAATAGTTTCTGGACACAGGGACTAAGTATCCTTTCCAGGAGGCAGATTTTGGTAGGCAGAAAAGAAGTGAAGCTGAGGGAGATGGTAGTGTGGATTAGAGCAAAAAGGAGAAGGGGTTTAGACCACAAATCCAGCAGGAAAAGAAAAGGAGCCATAATTTTAGTACCTGTTAAAGAATCTTTACTATTCGTTTAAAAATATTTTATACTTTTATTGGTGCATTGTAATTATACATCATAGTAAGATTCAAAATGATACATTTATATATGAACACATTACTTGCTGTGTTTCTCCTTGCATCTCTCTCTGATACCCTTCCATCCTCTCCGTACATGTTAGTGAGATTGATAGTGATAACTTTCATATATGCATACAACATTTATTGATCTGTTTCCTTCCTCAAGACTTATTTTCCCCTCCCCCAATTCCCTTCCACTATTTTACTGGTCTCTTTCCCCTTTTATCTGAAATTCCCTTTTCCCCTATTTTCTCTCTAGCTTCCACATATGAGAGAAAACATATGACCTTTGTCTTTCTGAGATTGGCTGATCTCACTTAGCATAATGTTTGCAAGTTCCATCCATTTTCCTGCAAATGACATAATTTTATTCTTCTTTATGGCTGAATAAAACTCCATTGTGTATACATACCATTTTCTTTGTCCATTTATCTGTTGACAGACACCTAGTATTGAAGTAATAGATGATTACTGTGGAAAAATTAGAAAGGAAAAAAAGCAAAATATTCTCTATGGTTAACTGAGATTAAGATGATTTTGTTTTCATGTACATCATCCTAAATTTTAATTATGCTTTAGAGTGTATGTGTACACATTTAACATATTGGGAAAAACTGTAATATTGGACACTTGGGTTCTTACTAATTGTTGCTATTATACAAAATATAATCATTTACACCCTCTTAGCCAATTTTTTGGTATGCACATTTTGATGCTTTAGTTACATGCTTTTATATCACTCTACATAAATGCAAAGTAATTTATGCTCATTTCTTGCTATAAAGAAAGCTATTGTTAACATTTTTTTGAGAACTTACTAGGGGCCAAGTAATCTTCTAAATGCTTTACATAGTGTTTCAGCTAATCTTCCACACTGATTCTATAACACAGATGCTATTATCTCTATTTTACAGATGAGGAAGATGAAACTTTGAAAGGTTAAGAAAGTTACCCAAAGTCATGCAATCAGTACGTGGCAAAACCACATGGAAACTGTCCCGCGAGTCCAGGGGGCTGAATTCGACCACATGTGAGTGGACAAAGGTGCACATGTATCCAGAGTCTCACCAGCTCCAAGAATTGTACATGCATATGTATATACAATTGGAATTGATTTTTTTCTTTTAAAAATCACATTTAAACCATGCCAACATTTTTGTCTCTAGAAGGAAGAAACGCGGATGAGTCATTTAACACTTCACATATGTTTAAAAAAATCTTACAATCATGTAGTCAGCAAAACATATAATCAGGGCCAGTTTAAGATCTTTAAAATCACTACATTCTTGAAGATTAAGATACTTATTCTTTCCTCTACCCTCATGTGACCTTTAGTGTGAAAATTTTTTGTACAGTATGATAGGTATAATAAGTTTTGAATTTTCTCATAATTACTAAATTGATGTTTCTCTGTAAAATCAAATATTTAAGTTTATGTTTCTCTCTTAGGTGTTTTGAATGGCATGGAGACATTCTCATTACTATTGTCTCAAGGACATGGGGTACTTGAGTGCCCATGGGGTAGCCCCGCATCAGGAACAATTACTATCATTACTTTAGAGGCAGTCACTGAGGAAGATGTATCCCTTAGCCCAAGCTGCTCAGCTAGCAAGAGGTGAAGCTAAAACCAGATGGAACTTCCTTCTTTCCTATCCCGTGCTGCACCAAATGTGTGTCACAGACTGATGCCGGTCTGCCAAGTGTTTTTTAGTGTCCATCAACATGATAGGTACAGAAATTGAATTTAAGTGTTTAGAAACTTTTATAGCAATCTGACGTTGTCCTGCCACCCACACATGTGACCAGTGGACTGATCTCAATAGAGATGGTGTAGATCCGTTGTCCAGTTCAGTGGGGAATTGCCTGCAGGATGAGCTGCCTCTGGTCACACAGAGTCCTTTCATCATTTCAGGCATTGTTCTGTGAGGGACTGGAGAGGGACAAGGGTTGTCGCATAACTTACAGGACGCCTAGTTAAACCTGATTTGGAGAAAACAATGGATTACATTGGGAAGAACTATATCCCAGATATTTTATGGGACCTATTTCTGCTAAAAATTATTTGAGATTTAAAATTGAAACTGAAATTAAAATTGAACTAGTTTTCCTATATTTTTATTTGCTAAATCTGTAAACCCTAGTAGGTGGTGGGTGCAGGCTAAGACTAGATCCTCACTGTCTTCCACTGTTTCACTCATTTGTCTACTGCCCCCGTGGGTTAAACCCAGCCATGCTGTCTTTTGCTAATGTACTTTAGCTATTTTTCAAATCTAACTGTTCACCGTGCTATTATTCCTTCCTTTTCTTGGCCTTTGGTAACTTCAGGAGAGTGTTTCTGAATGAGATTCCTGCTCTGCTTTGAGGATTAATGAGTTAGTGCCTAACTGCACTTTAAGGACTGCAAAAGTGCTTTCTTCACAGTTCACTAAACAATAAAATTGTTTCTTGTGCACCTTATTGTCACTTAATTTGTTTTTCTGTGTTTCCCACCATTATTTAAATCTGTCTTGAATCTTGGCTTAAAGATTTATGACAAATTACATACTGTACCTTGTCCAGTAATTTGTATACAGGCAAAATGAACATGTTCTGCTTAAAAATAACATCCGACACAGCTTACAAGGGTAAGTGACCTCAATTTCCTCATTTATAAAATTCGGTTGTTGGGCTAGGTGATCTCCAGGATTGTCAGGCAACTGGAATGTTCTGTGATTTAAAAAGTCACCACAGGAAAACCAGAAACTGCCTGGAAAGGAGCTTAGATCACCCACTTCCTTGTTTATGGAGAGAAGTCACAGGCTGGTAGTGCCCACAAACACCAGCTGATAGAGATGCTTCCCTCGCCACCTCCTCTGAAACCTGCGTCCCAGAATAAAGCTCTTCCAGATAGCTGACTGCATCGAGTGGATGGCTGGGGCAGGAGGCACCGGACTTGAAACCAGGAGAATGGGTTTGAATCTTGCTGGATTGGTCAGCTTTTTGTCACTGTGACAAAATACCTTAAAAAAAAAACAACTTAAAGGAGGAAAGATTAATTTTGGCCATGGGTTCAGATGTTTCAGCTCCTGGTCAGCAGGCTCTGTTGCTTGGGCCTGAGGCAAAGCAGAACATCATAGTAGAAGGTTTTGATGGAGGAAAGGTGCCCAGCTCATACTGGCTGGAAGCAGAGAGTGAGAGGAAGGGGCCAGGAACATGATATACCCTCAGGGCACACTGACAGTGACCTACTTCCTCCAACTAGATCTCAGGTACTGTAGTTTCCACCACCTCCCAGTAATGCCATCAAATCATTAGCCCATCAGTGGCTTAGTCCACTGATGAGGTCGGGGCCCTCATAGTTGATCACCTTGCTGAGGGCTCTCATAGTTGATCACCTCTGAATACTGCCTCACAGGGACCAACCCTTTAACATGTGAATCTTTGGGGACATTCCACTTCAAAACCATAACACTAGGCTTTGCACTTACCAGCCACATGATTTGGGAGCAATTCTTAAATAGCCACAGTTACTTCTGCCCTCCATGGGAAGGGCATAGTTCACATGGAGATGGGTAAACCCTGTGAAGAAAAACATCCTCCACTATGTCCATTTAATAGGCCTTTTTGGTTATGAAAGAAATGTAGTCTGTGCTGGTGTAGGTGGCACAGGCTTGTCTCAAAGAGGCTGTCTTAGTCCATCCAGGCTGCTCAAACAAAATACCATGAACTGGGTAGCTTATAAACAACAAAATTTTATTCCTCACAATTCTAGGGGCTAGGAAATTCAAGATCAAGTTGCCAGCAGATCTGGTGTCTGATGAGGGCCTGTTCCTAGTTCACAGATGGAACCTTCTTGCTGTGTCCTTACATGGTGGAGGGATCTAGCTCATGTGTGGAGTCTCTTCTATGAGGGTACAAGTATCACTAAGGCTTCACCCTCATGATCTAATCACCTCCCCAAGACCCCTGCCTCTTAACACTATCACCTTGGGGTCAGGATTTCCAGCTATGAATTCTGGGAGGATATAGCATTCAGACCCTACCAGACACAAATGTTCTATGAGATCAAAGACAGGAATGCTGGAATTGGTTGTTGGTACATAGAAAAAGAGATTGGTTCCTTGAAAACAGAGAGAAGGAGTCAGTGTAGAGCAAAATTGACATGCCTTGTAAGGCCCTTGCAGGCAAGGCAGCTGGATCCACAGAGGGGAGGGTGCTGGTCCTGCAGAGGGCAGAGTGTGGGCCCAGGGCAGCCACTGCCACCCAGCCACTCACTGCTGTGTGTAACTGGAGATCCAGCACTGTCAGATCTTCCCATCTCTCAAGAAAAGCCAAAAACCTGGAAAAAAAACTTACTTAAAATTTGGAAACTAATTAAAATTTTATTTAACTACTGTGCTGGCCAAACAAAATCTGTCTGTGGCTATATTTGGTGCATGAACTACCATTTTAGAATATCTTATCTAGAGATAGAAGAGTCTGAGTGAGGGAACAAAAAAGAATTTTAGTATAGTCAAGCCTTTTCTGAGCTGACCTATTTAATGTTTGCTGTGCAAGTCTTAGGATGCCTCAAATTTTTAGTAAAAATGTGATAGACACAACAGCTTGAATTTGTGATGATTTAAGAGAATGAAAGAGGAAGGGTGCTGCCAGATGGGGCAAAGTGGTATGAAAAGGAGACAGTAATTGCAAAAGGGAGAAAAGATTAAGAATTGGGAATTCAGAAGAAGACAGAAATCAGAAAAAGTGAAAAGTCAAACAAAATCTCTCCAAAACATTGGGAAAATGATTTGGAGAGCCCTCCTTAACAGGAATGTTGGTGAGATGTCCTGGGCTTTTGGAGTAAGTGGAATAGAGACTGAACATTTTCAGTTTAATAAAAGAGGAAATGACACCAAAAGGCCAGAGAAGTCGTGTTACTGGAGATCTAGAGGAAATAGCAGAGTGCTGTGATCCTTGGTCCTTGCATACAGCTGCCTGAGCTTAGAGCAATTGCCCCATCACAAACAGAAAAGTATGCAACGAGGCAGAGCTAGAGTATTTAAGGGAGGTTTATTGTAAGGTAAGGGAAAGGCAAAAGAAAGTGAACTGCACCCCAAAAAAGAAGGGTGAGAAAATCAACTAGGGACCAAAGTGCACTGAAATGATCAAGCCTTTTCCTTTTGTTGGGATCAGGGTGGGGCTTATAGTGGCCAGAAACCTTGGAGTGGTAGGTGACATGTCTCTTTGGGCCTAGTACTTTGTGTAGCTGTTGCCCATTTGGAAGAAGCTACACTCCTATGCTGTATTAAACTTGAGAGTGTACACCTGTGTTCTTGGGTCATTTTCCCCTCTCTGATCTAGGGCCACCAGTGGAAGGTCATATAGGGGTCAACTAACACTTGGACCAGCTTGTGGGCATATGCGTAACCTTGGAAACATGATGTGTGCCCAAGTCTACAGGAGAGGCTGTTGGGCCTCTATCGTCTGTAAGGTGGGAGGAGACTAGTACCTGTAGGCCAATTTCTAATTAGGAACTCTTTCATAGTTGCTCTTTTCTCCCATCCCCCTCTCTTCCCTTCCTTTCATACCTAGCTAATCTACCTACCCTAAACACTTGGATACATCCAGTGGAAGATATGTAATTTCCAAAAATAATAAAATGATGTAAAACCCCTCAAAGAATAATGTTATACATGAGTGATATTTGCTGTCGGAATGTTCTGGGTGTGGTAGAATGGAAGCAAAAGGAAACAGGACTTCCTTTTGAGAGGGCTGGGATTGGAGGAGGAGCTCTGTGACACTCCTTCCCCCTATGTGGGCTGCCTGAATCCAGTGACGGTTGAGAAGCAGGATGATGATGGCCACACTGCCATAATGAAGGCTGCTGAGCTCTCCCAGGACTGTGTGTCCACAAAGACTCACATCAGTTAGGGAAATCCTGCAGTGATCAGTAGAGAGGCTTGAAGAGTGTGAGAAAGGGAAATGGGGAGGAGATATGGAGCCTGATGAAAACTTGGGGTCTTCGTGGTTTCAAGACAATCCATTGTCTTTTTGGTTGGGATGTATGTATATCGAGCTAACATTTGCATTTGTGACATTCTGGAGAAGTGTGGCATATAGCATATGGATATAATGAGAATTTATTTCTCTAGGCATGTTTTAGGTATTCTGCACCCCTGAAGGCAACCTGCTCCTCTCTGCTCTCTTTCCTTTTCTGAAGCACATGGGGCATAACATCATTAACACTCCCAAAGCCAACACAGATTTTGCTTTTCATGCAGCATGCATTTCAGCCTCATCAAGCCAGAAAGTACTTTCATTGCAAGCAACTTCAGAGATATCAGCATTCCTGCTCCCCACGGGAGGGTCAGGGCTCTGGACCAGCTATCAAAGTGTTGCTCAGCACCACATTTATGCAGAAAGGGATAAATGCTCCTTGCTGTTTTTGTATAAGACTGTCTCACTACCAGAGAGGAGACTACTGGCTGCATTGTCTCAGGTGGTCGTCATAATAATTCCCATGTATTGATTGACAGCAGTGTGTTCTGCATCATACAAGGAAGCTGGAAGAGTGTCCTGCCTGGTCAGTAGCCATCTAATAGCAAGGCAGGACACCAGAAGCAAGACAGACTGGGATCATAGGGAAGCTAGTGCTAATATTTATGGAATACTGCATGAACACTTTTACATGAATTATCTCATTTTTCTCTTCCAAAGTCTCGATGAGATAGGTGATTATTTTCACCAGTTTGCATCCAAGGAAATGAGGCTTACAGAGTTCGAGTAATATGCCTGAGGCCATGCAGCTAGTCGGTGACACAGCTAGGATGAATGCAGGTTTATCTAATCCAAAACCCAGGTACTTAAGTTCCATAGCAATGCCACGGAGAGATCACTGACCTGTATGTGGCAAGGGCTATTGGATTCCTGTCTGTTTGGCAGTACCCATGGAAGCATGACTTTGAATACAAAGGCTCATAAAATATCAATAGTCCATCAAAATCAACTTCATAATGCTGTAGATGGGCCACTGCCAAATGACCAGTGGGACCCTTTCTCATAACTCCTTCCAGAAACACAGATAATTTTATGGTCCATCTTCTATAGTGCTTGAACCCCCACATTTGGATTTCAGGATGAGCACTGGAGTGAACGGAAGCAAGTGTATGTCTACGCTAAACTTCTGTGCTCCTCGACACAGCTTACACTGACCACTAACAACCTTGAATCTCTCCAGCCATGTCCTAAGCTGTACTAAACATACTCTTAAGAAAAAAGACAGGGAACCTAGAAACACTGGCCTTCAGGGACAAACTAAGCAACCTTTCTACAGGGGGCAGGTGACCATTTGATCACTGGAATTTCCTCTTTGATGTCTCCATTATCAAGTGGTCTGTCTGGCTCTTCTCTTTTAAAAATTGCTATTATTAAATATTACTTTTGCTGGCGTGGTGGCACATGCCTGTAATATCAGTACTGGACAACTGAGACAGGAGGATCACAGGTTCAAAGCCAGTCTCAGCAACTTAGTGAGGCTCTCAGCAATTTAGCAAGATCCTGTTTCCAAATAAAAAATAAAATAGGGATGGGAATGTAGCTTGGAGGTAGAATGACTTTGGGTTCAATCCCTAGCATAACTAAATAACTAAATAAATAAATAAATAAATAAATATTACTTTTAACATGCACCTAGTTAAAACAAAAATAAAATAATAACAACATAGTTTTAATGAAACAAATAGTGGGTTTTTAACCCAGAGCTCTGAGACTCCCTAAAGGAGCTATTTTTATCCTTTTCAGCAGTTTCTTCTGGTAGTTACCTTTATTTTTATACATATGCTGATATTACATATTTCTTAATTTCTTCATTTTATGCATTAACTCTTGACTTCCTATTATTGTAGACAGGAGTTTATGCACCTTTCGCATCCTCCCAGCCCCATCTTCTTAGTGTAGTTTTATCATGAGTTATGGTGAGAAAAAGTCATGACCATTTAAATTTTGACCATATACATTAAAAAAGGCTTTTAAACATCCCACCACATCTGACACTGTTCTCTCCTACTGCTCCCCCCTTACTTCTTTCCCCTGGAGACCACTGCTCCAGAGGTGTCCCCCTTCCTGCTCCAGGATGGCCGGTTGGTGCCCTGGGCCTGCTACATAGCTGACATCCTGGGACTTCCTCGCTCTACTCCTGGTTTTCTTTTTTTTTAAGGAATAGGAGGATTGGATTTGTTTTGTAATGCTTTTATTCGTACACTGTAATTATACATCATAATGAGATTCAAAGTGATACAAACATACATGCACACAGCACTTGGTGTATTTCCCAATTATCAAACCTTCCTTTTCTTCCTTCTCAGTACTCTCCATTGCTTGGCCTGGACATCCTGAAATGGTGCAGTACAGTCTTGAGAAGGAGAACGTATAGTCCATTTTTCAGCTCTAACTGAAACTCCTCCAGTGACAGGGGACTCACTCACTCTTTGTTATAGTGACATTTTGGCCAGTGCATCTAAATGCCACAATGCTTCCCATTCGTCCATAATACCAAAGCATTTTCAACCATCTGTTACTCAGATATTTGTTCCTGCATCACCCCAAATAGTGTCTATGCTCAATTTTTCACAGAATATTTAAATTAAATAGCTTCTGTTCCCATCCAGCATGTTGTGGCAAGTTCCATACATTTCTTGGCCACTGGAAAACCTGAAGTTCTATACTGTCTGGCTTTATGTCTGATTGAAACCATCTCAGCTCTTGATAACGAACGTCAGACTCTGCTGGCAACTCCTGGGACCAACTAGGGAATAGCAGACCAGTGTATCAATATCCTTGGATTGGTGGATTGGAATTAATGCCAGCATGACAGTCTAGAGGACTCTAAGGCAGAAATCTCCCGCTCTCCCCCAAATTGCCATGCCTCCTGTTCTAGTCTTCTGGGTTTTCTCTATTTCCTCCAAAACACTGGGGTCTGAAATGAAAGTAAGGTATCCTATACTTGGGGCAGTTGTTAGTGCCCTCCTTACTGAGCCCGATCCCCATCTTTCCCATTCTCACACTTAGATGGAGATCTGGAATGATTCTTTCTGCCCTCACCTCTTCCTGTTGAGCAAAACCCTGTGAATTCTTGGCTCATGCCTTTGAAGCAAACAGGATTCATGACCCACTTCTCTTTGGACATGATGTCTGGTCTTTTCTGTGAGATTTCTACTTCTGGTTCCATTTGTTCTAAGCTCCAATCAATTCTTCCTTGCCCTTGGCCAGGACCAAGTGGTGGAATATGTTACCCACTAAAGGGAACTGTGAGCTAATTCCCCTTTCAGAAACACCTCAGAAAGAAATCAGAAGGTCTCCCATATTAAACCTTATACATATTTTTCCTTCTTTTCAAAAATTATTTTAATTGTACAAATTTATGGGGTACAGTGTGATAATGTGATATATATATATTTACAGTGTGTAATGGTTAAATCAGGGTAATCAGCATTTCTGTCTTTATCATTACTTTGTGTTTGGAGACTTTCGACTCCTTTCTCCTATTTATTCATAAAATATATAAGAGGTTATTGTGAGCTATAGACCACTGTTTTGTAGAATACCAGAACTTATCATTTCTCCAACCTCCCCCCTTCCTTCCCAGCCTCTAGTCATCACTATTCTACATTCAGATCAACTTGTTAAAAACATCCATATATGAGAGAACACATGGTATTTGCCTTTCTGCATCTGACTTATTTCACTTAACCTAATAGGCTAGTTGCATCCATTATACTGCTAATGATAGAATAGCATTCTTTTTATGGATGCATAATATTCCATTGTTATATATATCACATTTTCTTTTTCCATTCATCTATTGATGAACATCTAGGCTGGTTCCATATGTTAGCTATTGTGAATAGTACAGCAACAAACATGAGTGTGCAGATATCTCTTTGATAGGCTGATATCATTTCCTTTGGATCTATAACCAGAAGTGGAATAGCTAGATCATATGGACTTTCAGGAAAATTCTTTCAGAATATGGGAAAAGTATGCAGTATGGATTTTGAAGTACTAAGAAAAGAACCCTGTCTAAAGAAATGTTACCCACTCAATATTCATAGTTCCCCAAACCTCAAACAGCTTTAGCCAGACAGTGGTTCTTAAGCTTGGAGAAAGTTTTGAAACCGTGGGAAAGTTTTAAGCAAAGCCAATGCCCAGTTCCACACCATGAGTTTTGGATTTAATGAGTCATGATGGGACTTGAGCATCAATATTTTTAGAAGGATTCCTAGGTGATTGTAATTCAGAGTCAGGGCCATGAATCACTGTACTATAGGATGAGAGTAAGGCTGGCAGTGTAAATCTTTCTTGTAGAAAAACACACTGTTGGCGATGCTAAAGTCCAGGTGATTGATGTGTCTCCTCACTGGGGGCAGTGAGTCAGGTGGAGGAAAACAGAATGGAAAGTATCATCAAGAATGTACTTTGCCAAGATGAATCCTAGTTCCTGTCTAGAAAACAAACATATTTCCTTACCCCTCATAACTTGTATGTCCTCTGCTAGTAGCTCCTTAGTCCTTCAGTAATGGATCAAGGGAGAAGAGAATAAGTTGGAACTAGAGTAAGGGTAAACATAGCCTTAGGGCTGCTCCTTGGGCACCAGAGAATGTGGCCAGGAGCTTGCATATAATATTCAGTGTGTGACAAACTTTTGTATGGTTGAAACTTTTTTGTTAATTAAAACATGCAATCCTCAGGTGATATGCTCATGAAAGGGCTGGAGTGGTGATTTATGATTCCAGAACACAGGACATTTTTGTAGCAGGATTGGGTTCTTTCCTGACCCTGCCCTGGGACCTATGGATGACGAGGATTGAATAGATTCTTAGGGCTCCAGCCAAGTGAGCTGGGCTTCAGGGACAGAGCTTTTCCTTAGCGTGGAAGCCAGTGCAAGTGGTCCCATTGTCATACAGTCCGTCTGAATCCAGAGGGAGGGGCAAATGATCACTGTGGATGTAGGATGGTCTAAGTAAAATGAATAATAGGACTTGGGATGGCAAGCCAAATCAGGTAATATTTCTACAAGCATCTCCTCACTTAAGATGTTTCATGTATATGGAGCCAGATGTGGTGGTGCATGCCTGTAATTCCAGTACTTGGGAGGCTGAGACAGGAAGATTGCAGGTTTGCAGCCAGTCTCAGCAACTTAGCAATGCCCTCAGAAACTTAGTGAGACCCTGTTTCAAAATAAAAAATGAAATAGGGCTGAGGTTGTAGCTCAGAGGTAGAATTCCCCTGGGTTCAATCTGCAGTACCACACACAATTTTTTTAAATGTATACAGAGTGGTTATTTTTCTCCACAATTTAAAGTTATAGTAGTTCTAGTGGTTATTTCTGCACTATGCCTCAGTTGCCTCAGCAAGAAATGATGACATTTCCAGATGATCTCTTAGCCTCCTTTACATGCAACATTCAGAGTCTGAGAATTAGCAAAACACAAGACAGGTATAGGAAAGGCCACAGCCACCATCCATCCTGACTGTTCACAGGTTTCTCCCATCCAGCTGCAATTCATGGTTAGCCGTTTTTAGAGATCTTGCAAGTCCTATTAAAAAACCACATAAAGGCCAGGTGGGGTGGCCTATGTCTATAATTCCAGTACTTGCAAGGCTGAGAAAGGAGGGTTGCAGGTTGGAGGCCAGCCTGGGCAACTTAGTGAGACCCTGTCTCAAAATAAAAAAAAAAATGAAAAGTGCTGGGGATGAAGCTCAGTGGTAAAGTGCCCCTGGATCCAATCCTCAGTACCAAAACCAAAACAATAACAATCCCCCCCACACACATAATGCAATAAAAATACCCAAAGTGTAAACTTTGTTGGAGAAGTATCAAGGACTTTAGCTTTCGAATTCAGAAGAGAAAGCTAAGCTATCAAAAGACCAATGAATCATAATTAATTGCAAAGAAGACAAATTCTAAGTCATAAAGGTGATTTTGCGTTCTTTTAGACAAAAGCCACAGGAATTCTGGGTAGCAATTTAGGCAAGAAAGAGGAAGGAAACGAATTTTAGGGGAAGGATTTTTTTCAGAGTGCAAGTAGGGAGGCATGCGACTATATCTGTCTTCTTTCCCCAGTATCTCTGAGGATCACAGAGTCTGAGTGGCAGCTAGTAATGTATTTAGCGGGATAAGGCAAAGCACAAATCACACTTTTCTGCCTCAACTGCAATGATTTTGTACAGGTGGAAGCAGGTTAAAGGAGACAATGAAGACAAAAGGAGTTACAAGAGGTGGCAAGTCTGGGAGCTATGAAGAGGCCACTGGATTGTGAGAGCCTTAATGATCCAGACTATGTGCTCTTGCTATTCCCAGTGCCACACACAGCAGGCATTCTGTGAATGAATGAATGCATGTATGGATGAATGATCCCACACAATTTGATTTAGGGAGGGAGAGAGGGAAAGAAAGTGGCTATAGTGTCAGAATGGGTGATGAATGAATGAGCTAGATTTGGGGATATGTACTGAAAAGATCACTTCCGTCTTAGCCACATTTGTGGGTTGCCATCCATTGGTTGCAGTGTGGGTGGAAGACAAAGATGAAGGATAAGTAAAGCTGTGACTTGGTCACTGTGATAGCTCTTCATCCTCTAGTCTTTGGCATTCACTGGCTACTTTCCCAAAGCAACCTATCAAGCAAGTGGGACTTTGGGGAACATTTAATAATGATAAACATTCAATAATAACTTCAATAGAATACTTGTCTTAAACCTGAGCCAAGGCCCCTCAAAGATTTAGAATCACCTTCCAGATGGACCCAAATACTTGTAACACTTCCCATGGTAAGTAAGCTCCTGGGTTTGCCCTGGGAAATTCATCTTCTGTACTCATGAAATAGTCACATCGTGCTATATGGTTTTCTTCCTCTGTGTATTAATTTCTATTTCTACCTTCAGCACATGGGGAAATAAGCCTAGACTATGATCCCCCAAATAGGAATCTAGATGTTTGTGTGTGTTTAGGTAAATCTCCAACATCTCCAAATTTCCTAATTTGTCAAGCAAAGGGAATATTTTACAGATTCTTGTGGGGATTAAAATTTCTTAAAACCTGCAAAGGCATCCCATGGTATTTAGAATACAATCCTAACACATGGACTAGAAGAACACTTTTGTTGTAGCCCTGGTTTATCTCTTCAGTCTCATCTTCTATTTCTCTCCTTTTGCTCCTTCATTAGCTGCTACATGGGCCTTTTTTCTATTGCTCAAATATCGACATCTCTCCCCCACGGGAACTACAGTGATCCCCCTCCAGCATTCCATGCTTGCTTGCTCTGTGTCACCTAGGTCTCCTCTCATCTGACTTTTTTTATTTTTTCAAAGAAGTTTTCTGTAGCCATCTCAAAAAATGTTTCCCACCTGCGTACTCCATCCCTACCACCAACTGTCCATAGTTTATCACATTATTCTCTTATTTTCTTGGTAGTAATTATCTCCATTTGAATTTATTTCACTAATTTGTTTACTTGCTCATTAGCTGTTTCTTTCCAATTAATAATATAAATGCTAATAGAGACCTTATATCCCTTGTACTTGGAATAATGTCTGGCAGGCATATCATAGATGGCTAATAACTACTGAGTTAAAGCAGTGAATTCAATAAATATTTGAGTTGAAATAGTTGAATAGAATGAATTTATAAACTGAAATATTATACACATGTAAGGTAGCATTTAATTTCATTGAGAGGGTGCTACTGGGGAAAGAATAGAAGTTAAGGCATGAAGAATGCTAGATTTAGCCAGGCATGGTGGTACATGCCTATAATCTCTATACTTGGGAGGCTGAGAAAGGAGGATCGGAGGCTCAAGGCCAGCCTCAGCAATTTAGCAAAACCCTATTTCAAAATAAAAAAATAATAAGAAATAAAAAGGACTGAGGGTATAGTTCAGAGATAGAATGCCCCTGGGTTCAATCCCCAGTACCAATGCCCCCCCCCAAACAAAAGAAAACAAAACCCAAAAAAGAATGCTAGATTTAAAGAGTGGTATAGCTGGTGGTTCCTATCTTTCCAAAAGAATTTAAATTAGAATACTATTGTGATACATGCATACCCATGTTTATTGCAGCACAATTCATAATAGCCAAATTATGTAGCCAACTTAGGTATGTGTCAACAGATGAATGGATAAAGAAAACACTTACTCAGCCATAAAGAAGAACAAAATTATGTCATTTGCAGGAAAATGGATGGAACTAGAGAATATAATGCTAAGTGAAACCAGCCAGTCTTAGAAAGTCAAGAGTTATATGTTTTCTCTTGTATGTGGAAGATAGAAAATAGGAAACAAAAGGCACTTCAGATAAATGATAGAAATCAGTAGGATGGTGGAAAGGGATTGGGAGAGAGAAATGGGGAGGGGTAAAAGGAGGATTGATGAAGGAAACAGTTTAAATAATGTTATGTCCATTTATTAAGGTCTCATTACCATGTACGGGGAAGAAGAAAAGGAGAACAGGGTGGGATGTGGAGGAAAACACACCAAACAATGTGTGCATGTATGGATGTATCAGGTTGAATCTCACTACGTACAATTACAACACACTAATAAATGTATAAAAATGAATGCTGGATTTGAATTTTACATTTACTGCTTTTTATCCTTCTGGAGTGGGACAAGTCCCTCCTTTGCTTCTCTATACATTGACTTCCTTATCTGTAAAATGAGAAAAATGATGTTCATCTCAGAGAATTTTTTTTGGTGGTGGTGGTAGTGGTGGTACTGGTGATTGAAACTCAGGGGTGTTCTACTTCTGAGCTACTTCCCCAGCAATTTTTATTTTTTATTTTGAAACAGAGTCTCACTAAGTTGCGGAGGGCCTCGCTAATTTGCTGTGGCTGGCCTTGAACCTGTGATCTTCCTGTCTCAGCCTCCCAAGTACTGGAATTACAGGCATGTGCCACCATGCCCAGCTTCATAGAATGTTTTAAGACTGAGATTTAACATTGGCAAAATCACTGTGCACATTATAAATTGCTCATGTAAGTTTTATTATTCTCCTACATGTGATCCTAAACTCAGGGAATGAGAAACGTTGTGTGTGTGTGTGTGTGGTATTGGAGATTGAACCCAGTGGCTTTCTAACTCTGAGCTATATCCCCAGCCCTATTTTATTTTTTACTTTGAAACAGGGTTTCACTAAGATGCCCCACACTGTTGGCCTTGGACCTTCATGCTCCTGTCTCAGTCTCCCAAATACTGAGATTACAGCCTATGCCACTGTGCCCAGCCATGGAACAAATTTTCAATATCATCTTTATTTCAAAAGAGCAAGCATTGGGTGAAGTCAGTACAAAATTGTGGAGGGAGTTTATTTTACCCAAACCCTTCTCCAAATCATTGAAATTCTGTGGCCTGTGATTTCATTTGCATAAGTATATTTGCATGTCCTAATTAGAACCATTGGCAAGACTCCTCAGGAAGGAATTTAGCCTTTTGCCCTCAAGAAAGAAGTTAATTCTTTCCAAAACAGCCACCTCATTGTTGATGCTGCAGGAGTTAGGTAGCAAAGGCATTAATTTTGCTTACAGAAATTAGACTGAGCAGACGGATTAACATCAATTTACAAATGAACCAGGATGAGCCATTTCAAATAAAGCACATTATATTTTACTTAACAAAAACTTGGCCTCTTCTAGGCCTGTGTAATGACAATAGCCTCTCTAATGCTTACATGAAGAAAACTGTTCAAAAGGAGGAAAGAGAGTGAGTATGCCCACATTCGATCGGGTCGGTGTGTGCATGCTTTTCTTCTCTGCTGAGGTCCAGATGTTCCTCAGAGACTACACTAATCCAATCAAACTTTCAGCTCCGGCCTTGACTCCAGGGGAAACACTGGGCTTGATTGCTGGGCAACCTTCCAGCCCAGGACTAAGAAGCAATAAGTCTGGTTGGATTGTGAGTCTGCCAGGTATGATCCACATGGGTCCTTGGGCTAGCCATTTTCCATTCTCTTGGCTTCTAATCCCTTTGCTGCAAAATGAAGATAAAATTGACATCTTCCCCATAGGTAGGGATGGGAAGGATTAAATATGATTCTATGCAGGGAAAACACTTCATAAAGGACAAAGTGCTATGTAAATGTCTCACATTTTAAATCCTATCCTCCTTTGCCCCTGACCCTTCTGGCATAAGGAATTCTTAGGTCACTTATCTAGGAAGATGGGTTTGGGACACTTGCGGCCTTGAGTGTTCATGGGGAAGGTAAATACATAGCACAGGTGCAGCTTTTCTCATTGCTGAGCCCACAGCCAGCACTTCTAACCAATCACAACACTGATTTCCTACCAAGTCTGAACCCAATCTCACAATCCCCACTGCAACTTTCTAGCGACTCTGATTGTTGGAGTTGGCATCGGAAACAAAACTGGCCATCCTTATTAAGCCTCTATGACCCACGACCAAAGCGTCCCACACTCTCTTCTAGTGCAGGTTGAAGACTCATGGAATGCAACATAGTGCAGAGAGATGACAGAACCACTTCACAGTCCACACACACACACACACACACACACACACACACACACACACACACAGAGCTGGCTCAAGCATTCATTCGTTATGTCTGAGTTAATTTCGCAGTGGAAAAAAAAAGGCAAATGCTCAGGGAAATGTCGGCAACAGTACAATTTATGATAAATCAAATTGCCTGAAGAGATGTGTAAAAGGGTTTTGGAGAGAACAAAGGCTCTGGGACCGAGCGGCGAATGTCAAGTTAGCTTTCTAACCGGCAGGAGTGTGTACACCGTGTAACTGGATCAATCCCTTAATTGCTCTATGTTTTTCTATCAAACAGGATAATTAGAAGACATTTTGATTCTCAGTTGAATCAATTCTTTCCTTCAGCTTTGAGAAGTGCATGTCTTATAGAGGACTCAGATGTGGATATTGAGATCTTTTCTTTCTTAATTTTTGAAAAGAGTTTAGTTCCATTTTGTGTGTGTGTCACCAGGTCTTCCCTGGCAGTACAGGTATCAGACAGCAGTCATAAATGCACATGTCAAGCATACGTACTTATAAATGGAAACCTATTTCTTTTACTCAGTCTTGGTGTTGGCTTACCAGGCATCATGTGACTCATTGTATTCTTTTTCCAAGGACAAGCAATTTCACATTTCATGGGAAACTTCATTGCCCATTAACTAATCTGTATACAGGCACCAGATCTCTGCTTTGTGTCATCAGGATATGACAAAAGAAAGACTCCCAGGCATAGTGGTGAACACTTGTACCCAGTACTTGGGAGGATGAGACAGGAGGATCACAGCTTGTGGCCAGCCTCCGCAACTTAGTGAGACCCTATTTCAAAATAAAAAATAAAATAGGGCTGGGGGTGTAGCTCAGCGGTAGAATGCCCCTGGGTTCCATTCCCAGTAACACACACACACACACACACACACACACACACACACAGACTTACATACAAACATGTTTTCTTAAAAATAACAAGAAAAATGTGTTTTATATGCAGAAATATAACCAAAATTTTACATCTTCATCAGTCTAATTTTCCAAGAGGCAATTTAAAATTTTCATATTAATAAATATTTATTTTAGTTTTTGGAAGATAAAAAGCTCATAATAAATAGTGCTAAGAACAAAAGTAGCAAACGTTCTTTTTTTTGAGTGTGGAGATTGTTATTTCTATTTGCTTTAAAGGTCTAGTATTAGAGCTCAATTCAAGAATATATCTTAAGAAAAATGGACCTTTATTTTGGAAAAGGGAGATTATAGCTCATTTTATTACCTGCTGACCTGCTACTAGCTGTCTTTTATTTGAGAAGTTAGCAATGCCCTTGTAGTTTATAAAACACTTAAAAATATTTTATGTATCTCATTTGATTCTCACATGATAGTTTTAGCAATATAAACACCAGTTTTCAAGTGAAATATGGAAGCTAAGATGGACAGTGGAAAAGAATTTGGACTTTGAACCTAGATAAGTGGATTTTGGGAATGGCGTTCTCTCCAGTAACACATCTACCTAAACAGTGAGAGTGAGTGAAGACAGGAATTATGTGTTCTGTGAACTAGAACCTGGGATTCTTTACCTGAAGAAATGTCCGGGGACAGGAGAGTGGGATAAGATAGCATCAACATGAAATATCTGAGAACTAAATATTAGGGAAAACAAATCCAAAGGAGCCAAAGATGTCAAGTTTGCAGTTGGGTAGAAGTGATATCAAAACAAGAGCTGCTGGGAATAAATAAGTCGGCATTCTGAGCAATTGATTTGCATGTTGAGAGAAATCTGCAGTGCACCTCGAAAACTAGTTTTGTGATGGCTGAGTTAATGGGTTGATATAATGGGCCAGAAGCAAAGAGAGCAACTTAAAGTCTTCAGATGTTGGTGAAGAGAATGTACCAGAAACCCTCCCAGGCTGGACTGCTACTAGTTCTCTGGCTTTGCTGCAGTAGGATAGATGGTGTTGGTAAGAAGTTAGCTAGGTCAAGGGCTTCCATGGGCAGAGTGAGGGTATGACCCATTTTATTTTGTTTCCAATAATGTAGAATGTCATAACACCTAAATTCTACTTGACATAGGAGTAGAAACTGGTCATCTAAGACTACATCATCATACTTAAGAATGAAAGGAGCATGTGGACTGGTAGTGAAGGACAGAACCAAGTAGTAGAGGGAACTCACTGCCAAAACACAAAACACATGGAGTGACAGATCACTGCAGCTGACTCATGGAGAGAGCCAGTCAGAGGCCAGCCTAATCGATGGTGCTGCAGATCAGGGTCCAAGACTGAGCCTGTCAGTCATAATAACCATTGTTGTAATGTAGTGTATACCTACTGTATGTTAGGCATGCACACAGTGACATAGATATTCTCTCACTAATCCTCAAAAACTATGAACTGGGTTTTTTTTCTAAACAGGTGTGTTTATTAAGATTTGTATTTTCTTAGAGGACAGCTGTCCAGTGCTGTCCATGACTCCATACGGGCAGTAACAGTTCAGAGGAAGTGACACATTCTAAATACAAATCTAAATAAATCAGCTTAAACTTTAACTCAGAGGGTCTTTTGGAGTAAATAGTTTCAGAAAGTATCTGCTTTCTAAGACAGTATGGATCCTCTGTGGCAGATTCCGTGTGGGAGGGCGTTGGGCATGAGTACCATTTCCAGGCTAAACTCCAAGTGGTGTGTTGAGAACTCCTCAACAGCCCCTTATTCCACAAAACACAACAGCAAATTTGTTTCATTAAAGGTGTTTTGTTTGTTTTTTGCTTTTTCCCCCCATTCAACAGGAAAAATATTAGATGCACACGGTGAGATTTACAGTCAACGGCATCATCCATTATACTGTCTACCAGATCCTACTTTAAAGTTCAGTGTAATTGGTATAAAAACAAGATGGCATTAGGATTCTCAAGTGAAAAAAAGGGAAAATTAAAAATCTGAAAACACCTAAGAATGACTGGACACTGAACCAGATCTAAAACATCTTTCCAATGCTCCACCGCAGATCAGACAGCAGGGCAGTGAGGGACGAGGCAGCCCACTCAGTGTGGGTCAGGCATTGTGAAGAATAGCTTTTCCCAGGACACAAATGTGGTTGCCACATTAGAAAAGCTAAAATTTGTCTGTTTAGTAGAAAAAAAATGGACAGATTAACATCTTAGCGAAAATAGTAAAAATGGCAAACCCACTGAACAAGGTGATCACTAACCTTTTGATTTCAGTACAACAAGATTTTAATAGCACACTCTAAACGACAAAACGACTCCTGTCTTCTTGTGTTTGCTATAAAGTAGTTAAGGGGTGAGACATATGAAGTCTCCTATGGATATATTAAATGGCTAGTTATAAGAATAAGAACATAATTTCTGCCAAAATAAAAAAAATCTTTGGGATGTATTAGGTTTTCTGTTTTGTAATTTTTAAGGATACTTGTATTTCTCATTAGGTCAGTCTGATAAGCTGACAAAAATACTTCTTTATTAGTGAGTTCTACATTATAATACATAGAAAAATACAAATGACTGCAGATCCATCTGGCAAAACTGAACTACCAAGATGTAAACCATCAAGTACAACTACCAACTAACTTGGTACAACTACCAAGATGTAAAGATGCAACCACTCAACCCCGCATGAGTACGACACACTGGAGCTGACACCGAAGACAGCACCAAGCATACAGTTTTCAAAGTCAACCGTGAACCACACAAGAGACTGGTTTGTCCTTATTTGTTTTGATTCTGCTGTTCCTTGCGCACCATCTCCTCCTCCTCCTGGCGTTTCTCATAGTGAGAACAGTTGTCGAAGATCGAGGTTGTGTGCTCTTAGGAAGATATAATTCTTGGCACTTGTTCAGCTTTTTCTAGGGACACCTCCTGTGTGTCTCAGTTTGTGACAGGTTTGTTGTCGTTGTTCTCCAGTCTAATGTGCCAGAGCTGGCTACTGGGCACATCCTTGATAAAAATTTACTTCATGTCAAACTTCCCCTTCCACTTGTCCTGAGACCAGACCCCAGCACTGATGCCATGGTCCACAGGGGACTTCATCTTGGCCACCCCATAAAAATGCCCACTCCCATTGATGCTGAAGAGCAGGTAGCCAGGCCCCTTGCTGCTCACACGTGGAAGGCTCTGTCCAGATACTTGTTGCCATGCTCTGTGCTGCACCAGATGTAGTACTTGATGGAGCGGTGGAAGTCCCCACTCTTTATGATGAATACCCATCCACATTTAAGATTCCAGTCAAACTCCTAGGGTTATAGCTGTGGGCAGCCTTCATTTTCTCAAGGACGGGGTGAGATTCTAGGGGGCAGAATTTGACTGGGTATTTCCAGGAGAGTTCTATCACTGCCAGTCCCTCCACTCTGCCCAAACCTCACATTGCTATTGTGAGGGGCAATCTGGCGGGTTTGGGATGACTGCTGAGGGCTCTGATACTGTGGCTGGGCAAATGGGGGAAGCTGAGCTGGGAGAGGCTGGGCCACCTGTGGGGGCTGTTGGGCAGGCTGGGGTGAATGGTGCCTGGTGGGGGGCCGGAACTTTCAGCACAGGCCCCTTCTTATTCCAGGTACCAAAGTTCATGTTACACTTTATAGGTGGAGGAGGCAGTGTGCCCCCATTACATGCCCACTCTTTGTTTTCAGTTTAGGCTGTGGTTTTGCAGGCTTGCTGGCAATGGCAGCCCCCATGAGGTCAGCTTTGGAACTCACATGTTTACATTTGTCCCACCATTGCTGGAAAGGACACCCATCAGTGCCACGCTGTTGACAATAGAGCCCACTGTCTTGACTGCAGAGGTGGTGACGTCTCCAATCTTCAGGCCAACCATGCCCTGCTCCCGGCTATTCATCCCAGGTGACTTGTTGAGAGAGTCGTTGTGAAAACCTGTCTGCCCATCAACAACCGAGCCACCTAGGGAGCTCAGCGAGTTGGTGTAAATGCCTCTGTACAGGAAGCTCTGGGTCTGCTGCCCCTGAGAACCACTTGCCCCCATGCTGAGAAAGCAGGGGGTTTTGGGGAAAAAAACTAAACCTATGTTGATACATGTTATTCCTCAGGTCCCCCGGCTACCCCCAAATGATGGTCTCCTTTACTGAGCTGCCCATAGGTAGACAGCGCCTCATTAAAAGAGCAAGGAAATCTGATGGATGGTGGATAATAGCTGGACAGGTAGGGATCACCCATCCAGGGGTAACTGTTACTCGGATTGGACTGCCCAGAAAGGTAGGGCTCAAAGTCATTGCTATGAACTGTATCCTTTTGATGCAAAGTACCATTTTGTACTTTATTATATCGTGTCCTTTTGTTCTCTGGGAGTCCACACTGGTGGCCGACATGCTTCATGAACAGCGTGGCATGGGGCCTCCCTGGAGGCCAGACTGTCAGCCCAAGTGTGTGGCTCTGGCCAGCCACTGTCTCCTCGGGTGAGGCTTCTGGGCATGGGAGCTGGGAGTGGTGGGCTAAACTGGCTATTTTTAAGGACTTTTTTTTGTTACTGGCAATTGAACCCATGGGCATTCTACCTCCAAGCTATACCCCCAACCCTTTTTAAAATTTTTTGTTTTGAAATAGGGTCTTCAAAAGGGCCTCCAGACAATAGTGGAGAAGCCTCAGTGGAGTCAGGGAAGGGGAAGGGGAAGAATGAAATTCATTAATGGAATTACTACCATTGACCATGTGTACACATGAGAATATACCAATGTCAATCTCAGTACTCTGTATTGGGGGGAGGGGAGAGGGGTGCACCAAGTGCTGTGTGCATGTATGTTATGGTCAACTTTAATTTCATTGTGATATGAAACTATAATGCACCAATAAAAGCACACACACAAAAAGAAATAGGGTGTTGCTAGGGTTGCTAAGAGTCTGGCTACATTTCTGAGGCTTGTCTTAAACCTGTGATCCTCCTGTTTCAGCCTCCCAAGTACTGGGATCGCAGGCATGTGCCTCCACACAAGGTTAAGGACATTTTTATAGATGAGAAAATTGGTCCAGAAATATTCAGTGACTTATTCAAAGCCAGACAGCTAACAGAAGGAAAGGCAGTATAGAGCTAGGTGCCTGGTTCCAAATCCTACGTACTTAGCCAGCTTGCTAAACTTTATTCTTTTATGCAGAGGTTGGACAAAAGTTGATTATGGTGAACCATATTTTAATTACTTTGCTCTGAGTCTTTTTCATTCATGTCAAGAACACACAGTAGACTTTTTGAGTGCTTTCTTTATTTTTTGTACATTGCCTATTGGATTTGAGAACTGTTGGCAACAACTTCATCCCTCCTCTGCTTTCCTCATGAGCTTTAAGAACCTCCATTTAGTAGCTGTCAACTCCCTGGGTACCAGTGTCTAGCAAACTTGTATGCTCTTAGATCTTATTGGTTATGTAGTGTCCAATGAGCATCACGGGAGGATTATTTGAATGTCTCAAGCATAGCTCTAAGGGATAAGCTTTCATGAAGATTTATGTAGGCTGTGTTTTAGATTATAACATCTTTCATATTCCTTTCCGATGCATCCTGCTCCTTCCAGCACAGCAATCAACATCTCATGAAAAGTAGTTGAGGACACAGACAAAGGAGAGAGAGCAAGCCTGTAAATGCAACCTAAACGGATGGCAAGGTAGAAGGTGGCTTTGGAGGTCTCATTTTGATCTGTGAATATTCTTTTGGACATCTGGCGTTACAACCTAAATAAAGGTCTAGATGTATCTCTGCCTGTTTTCCCACAGTGGAACAGAAAGTGCTTTGGTTCACTAATATCCAGCAACTGTGGTATTACAAATATGCTAAGTCACTTCCAACTATACTGGGAAATGTAATATTCTAAGACAAAATGAGTTTTGACATCATAAAAATACAATTTTATATTGAAGAACAGAAAAAGGGGAGTGTAGGTCAACCTGTACAAAGTCCTCTCAAGATCTGTTTCTTACCTCCCTCTACTTCTTTTTTTATTAATGCCAATCTTGATCAGTGGGAATTATGTGTGGGTTAAAAGGGTGTTGTTAGCTGGGTATGGTAGTGTATGCCTGTAATCCCAGTACTTGGGAGGCTGAGACAAGAGATCACAGGTCTGAGTTCAGCTTTAGCAAGTTATTGAGACTCTCAACAACTTGGCGAGATCTTGTTTCAAAAAAAAAAGGCAGGGGTATGCGAAGGCATAGCTCAGAGGTAGACTGCCCCTGGGTTCAATCCCCAGTATAAGTAAATGAATGAATGAATGAATGAATGAATAAATAAATAAATAAATGAATAAATTGTTAGAGTTTAGTCAGTGTTTCAGGATTACTCAGTGTTTTTGGTTTTAAGCAAGATAAACTGAATCTGTCTGATCTCAGTAGAAAAGTAATTAGTTCATTAAAAAATGTTGAGAATTCACAGCAAGGTAGGAGAAGCAGATTCAAAATGAAAGGAAGAATGAGCCTGGCCAGGATGCCGCTGCCGTGATGGCAGTAGATGAAACAGGACCCGATCTTCCTGTTCCCCCAGCCACTGCTGCTGGGGACATGTATTCTCCCCAGGACCTGTTTTCTTGCATCATTGGCTTCTGAATCAAATTCCTACACAGGGACAACAGGACCGGCTACCCTGGATCATATGTTCATACTTTAGCTGCCAAGGAGGCTGGGGAAATTACTATATGGCTTTTCTGGCTTCTATAGTAGAAGGCTGGCTCTGCTTCCTTCAAAATTCATAAGGTAGAAAATTCCTCCAACAGAGAATTGGAGAGTTGAGATGCTGACTGGCCAAAAGGAAGATATTTTTGTCTATGGCTGCAGTGCTGAGTGTTCCAAATGATGTCATCTTTTTCCGACTCTGACACAGTCCTGTGTTTTAAAAACTATTACTTTTTTTTGCTTTAAGTTTTTGGGGTTTTAAAACAGTTTCTGAGGTTCAAAGTTATTGTTTTACAATTCTTAAAATCTATTCAAAGATACCCTCCTACCCCCTGTCAGCCAGCATGCCAGATAAGTCAAGTTCTCAACCAATAAGCTTTGTTTTAGTTTGTGGGTCAAAAAGACTTATTTATATTTAGCTCAATCATTCAGAAAAATCTATGCTTGATTAAAAAGGGGAAAAAACTCCAAGCAGATAAATTGATGAGATACCAAGTACTTTACAAGTGTCTACTAGATAGATATCCCTTTGTTTTAAATTGCAGCTGTCTCGCAATGAATGGCATAAAATTAAAAAAAATTCAATAGAAATTTCAGAGAAGTCCCTTAGAATATCAAGCACTCCATGTTCATAACTTCCAAAAGAATTAATCAGAGTATGCCACTATTTGTTCAATCCCATGAAATCTCTTCAGAATCAAGCTGATGATTAAACTTCTTCAAAAGAGACCCTGATTTTCTATGGCTATGTACAGTTTGACATAGAAATTTGTTTATTCTGTGGAGTTAAAATGAAAATATGTGTGTGTGTACAAATAATTTTTTCATCTGAAAATGTCTTAGACATGTTTATATGTTGGCCATGTAGTATTTCTTATATGTAATACCAATATATAGTTGAATTAAAATTTAGTTGGTGAAACTTATTGGCCAAAACATAATTTAGCTGGATGCAGTGGCGCATGCCCTGTAATCCCAGTACTTGGAAGGCTGAGACAGGAGGATCACAGATTGGTGGCCAGCATATGGTAATTTAGTGAGACTTTGTTTCAAAGTTACAAGTAAAATAAAAAGGACCTGGGTGTAGCTTAGATGTAGAACACCCCTGGGTTCAATCCCCAGTAACACACACACACACACACACACACACACACACACACACACACACACCTATAGTTAAGGTAGTGGATTAAGCCCATCCATATATTTCTACTCTCCCTTAAAATTCAACTTAAATTAGAAAATACAACATAGGAAGACTAAATTATAAACCTAAAAACAATTAGAATAGGAAAGGAGACAGCACAGATAAATTTGGATAATCTAGAAAGCACATGAATGTGTTTCTGACTCAGAGAGGCAGAAAAAGCTGAAACTAGGCAGGTATGGTGGCGCATGCCTATAATCCCAGTACTTGGGAGGCTGAGACAGGAGGATTATGGGTTTGAGGCCAGCCTCAGCAATTTAGTAAGACCCTGTTTCAAAATAAAAAGGGCTTGGGAGTAGCTTGGATGTAGAATGCCCCTGGGTTCAATCCCAATTACAAGAAAGAAAGTAAGAAAGGCAGGCAGGCAGACAGGCAGGCAGGAAGGAAGGAAGGAAGGGAAAAAGCCAAAACTCAAATCAGCAGGACAAGGGCAAATGAACAAAGGTCAGTATAGATGCACTGCAAAGCTAGGAAGCTTCAAGAATGAGAGATAGGAATTTTTGAAGACAGAGTTGCAAATTTGGGGCTAAAAAAGAAGATTGAAAGTCTTTCTAAAGATATCCTTTCCATTCCTTGAGGGAAGACTGAAGGATTACCTCCTAGAGATGATGAACCACACAGGCTGTGGGTGAAGGGACACTAGGTACAGCATGGGACAAGAGAGAGGAAGCTATACCTAAAGTAAGGGAGTTAAGCGAAGTGAGCAGTGAGTATGAACACCCATCCCCTCCCTAGATGAAGGGCAGGTGGTCTCTGTAGATTGAAAATGTTTAGCAATCAGTGCATCATGCTCACTGATGCTGGTGGTGGAGCTAGAACAGGGTCCTAGTGGACCCCAGCTGTACTTGCCATCCTAGGCCCTGGGGGAATGGGGAATCAGGGCATCTGGTATGTACATCATTTTAAAATTGCTATGATCATACCACTGAATACATGCTGAATAGAAACCCTGCTTATATCTCCTGGCAGAAAAATTAGAAAATCACTTTGTGGGTTATTGGATTGGTTTAATAGAAAAGGGCATAGGTACTGACATTTTGTTGAGGCTCTCCAACAAAATGGCACCATTCCTACCTGATCACCTTTCAGCCTACCAGCCAATAACCTCCTGTGCTGCTCATTTACAATCTTTTTTTTTTTTTTTGGTGTGTGTGGTACTGGGAATTGAACCCAGGAACATTCTACTTCTGAACTACATCCCTTTTTTATTTTTATTTGGAAACAGGATCTCCCTAGGTTGCTAGGAGTCTTACTAAGTTGCTGAGGCTGGTCTCAAACCTGTGATCCTCCTGTCTCAGCCTCCCAAGTACTGGGATTACAGGGTGCACCACCAAGCCTGGCTCCAATTTGTATTTTAAATTCTTATTGTTATGTGTACCACCAAGGATATCCAGGCATTAGCTAAAAGCTTCTATTTATCTTTAAATAATTAATAGTAAAAGGGAACTCAGAGGAATCAGAAAAAGTTTTTTAAAGAGAGAGTAAAATTTTAAAGATGACTTTTTATTCTCAGAGATACTTATTAATTCAAAAATATTTATGAAGCATGGTGGAAAACACTCTTCTAGTTACTAGAATTATAATACTTAACAAAATAAACAAAGACAATTCCCCTTGTGGAACTTACGTAATGTATGGTATACTGTACTATACTTTGTTATACTGCACTATAGGCAATATAATAGAGTCATATTGCATAGTGATAGGAATAATGAAGAAAATACAGAAGACAGAGGAATACAGAGTGACGGGGTGGGGAAGAAGGATCACTGTATATAGTACATCAAGAAATGCTAGAGGTGTCAGCATAGAAACAGTATTTAAAGCTATGGAATAAGTAAGACTGCATAAGGAGAGAATGTGGACAGAAAAGAGAAGACAGCAGAGGGCTGAGTCCTGACTACACTGGCATTTAGAGATTGAAGGGAGATAAAAAGTAGAAGGAGAGATTGCATCATGGGAAAAAAGGAATATAGAGAGCAGATGATGGGGCTTTAGTGAATTAAAAATTGATAGCAGAAATAAAAAATTCAACAGAGGACTGGGAGACAAAGTTGAGGAACTCTGAAAGGAGGACAAAAGCAGGGAATATATAATGGGGAGGAGAGAGCAGAAGTCTAGGAGATCAGAATAGTGGGTTTTTTGTTCAAATGTCAGGAATTTCAGAAAAAGAGAATATTAAAGGGCAAAGAGGAAGTAAATAAAGAGAGGATAAAATGAAATTTCTCTGAAGTGAAGGACAAAGACACAAGTTCCCACACTGAAGAAGTCTGCTGAGTTCCCAGCACAATGAAGACTAGATAGAATACAGGTAGATGATAGATAGATAGATAGATAGATAGATATCCACAATGAATATAGATCTTCTGATTCCTGAGACTTAGATATAAGATCTAATATAGTAATATTTTATATCTTACATGGTAATATCTAAGATCTTATATCTTAAGATATAATATCTTAATATAGATCTCCAAGATCTATATTCATTGTCTATCTACCCATCATCTATATCTATCTATCTATCTATCTATCTATCTATCTATCATATATATCATGAAGGAGAATCTCATTGAAGTCTCAGGAACCAGAATGGCATTAGCTAGCTCAATAACAAACTGGGAGATTAAAGAAAATGGGGCAGTGCCTTAGGTTCCCTTTAGGAAACCTAAAATACACATACAGTTTAGCTATCCATTAAGAGTGAGAAGAATAAAGATATTTTCTGACATTTAAGACTTCAAATACCTTCCCGATGACACTACTGGAAGTTTTGTTCCAGTTAAATGCTCACATATCTATTAAAGTGAAGACACTAGGTCCTAGAAACAGGCAGTCATATATAGAAGAATCAAAGGCCAGTTTCAACATCATGGTAAAGAGAGATCCCAGAATAACAGATGTGAACAAGTCTAGAGAAAAACAAGTCAAAATTAAAGAAAGAGGACAAAGCGCTCCTCAGTAACATATCTGAGGAAGAAAATATGTCTAAGAGGAAACTTCATATGTTTGAAGAGAGAGATTTACAATTCTGCCAGAGTTAGGGAATATGTTAATGATAGAATCAATAAGTAAGTAAAAGTAAGAAAATAAAAGGGAAAAATTATGCAAGAAAATGTAATCTAGAACAGTATATCACTCCAATATGAATATTATTTGCTTTCTTAAAACTTAAGAGCCAATATTGATCATAGTGGACCCAGTTTGTATGCTCTTGATTTACTTGGCCTCATCTGCTCCTCACCCACCAGGCCTTGGCCCCTTCCCTGTGGAGAGTACCTGTGATAGTTAATCTAATTCATCAACTTGACCGGATCATGACACACCCAAGATCATGTGACTTTGGGTGTGTAACAGCAGATTAAACAGAAAGCCTGCCCTGAATGTAGGCAGCAGGATTCTGATAGGTGCAGGACTTAGATAAAAGAGGGAGAAGCTGCGTAGAGCGATGTGCGACTCTTTCAGAAGAAAACACATCTGCTCTCGTCTGAGATTGTCGGCCTCCGGCTCATAGAACTGGAACTTCGCCGTTTCTCTGAAGAGCTTCTTGATCTTCTGCTCTCGTCTGAGATGCTCGGCCTCCAGCCCTTCGAACTGAAACTTCACCATCGTTTCTCCGAAGAGCTTCCTGATCTTCACATCTTGGACTGGGACTGAATTAGTGGTTGCTCCGATCCTAAGACTCCAGCTCTTAGACCGCTCGACCAGCTACTGGTTCCTCTGACTCTCCACATGCAGTCAGAACTTGGGACTATATTGCTTCAAACTGTAAGCCCATCTGATAAATCCCTTTTTCAAATATACTCATTCTGTGAATTCTGTTAATCTAGTGAACCCTGTCCAATACAGTACTGGTCATCAGGTTGTCACTCCATCTCAGTCCCTTCTGGGAGAGAGCTGGGTGTCAGCATGTCTCTACCACATCCCCCACAGATGGTGCCTCCAGAGATCCAGACCCAGCCTCATAGACTCCCTCTCCTGTGGATAGCCGGAAGACTGGGTAACACAACCTACAAGTGTGGGAGAGTTAAGACTCCATGGGGCAAACATTATAACTCATGAAAAACAGGAGATGAGAAGGAGCTATCAAATTATTTATCTTTCCTCCTCTGGAGTGGACAGTTCTAAGTAGTTTTAATCTCCCATTTGGGCCTATATGGCCAAGTGATTTGTTGGGTTTCTTTTGAACCTACAGTTGCTCACTAATATACAACCATTTATATTTTCTTCCCATCTTTTTTCTCATATCTCTTCACTCTTGTGTCTTGGGATGTATCCCTTTAAAGAAATGGCATGTAAACTTTACATCAGGCACTATTTCTGCAGAACACACAGGCTAAGACATCAATTGAACAAAAAAGGGTCATATAGCTATATTAGGAAGATGAAGAGAAATAAATATGAAAAAATAAAGAGATTTAGTGTATGTGTGTGTGTGTATGTGACAGAGGGGGGGGGAGAGAGAGAGGAGGAAGAGCAAGAGGAAGAGATAAAGTATAAAATTTTCATCTTGGAGGAAATCAACATATAATATGTGAAACAGAAAAACCAGGAAACAAAACTATGATCATATGATCATGATTTAAAAATGGAGATATGTGCCAAAAGAAATATCTAAAATTTTAAACATAATTTCCTCTGGAGAGTGACAATAAGTGTGTATGGTGGTAATTGGGAAACGTATGGTTTTTGTTATAAGCCTAGTAATGCTATTTGACTTTTTAAACTATGAATGTTAAAAAAATTAAGCACAAGAAAAAACATTCACAGCATGTGGTAGTTATTCAATGGATGTTGAGTGTAATATGATGCAAATGTGCTGAAATTCAATTATATCTTTATCTGTATTTGTATACAAAAACATAGAAGGGTATACCAAAAATTCCAATAGTAATGGGGTGCTGAAATTTTCAGTGCTGTTTGTTCTTTTCTTTAGAGGGTTTTTAAATAGTTTGAACAACTCTTGGATTATGTTCACAGATAAATTGAATAAGAAATCTACTATCAAAGTTTTAAAAATTGGTCAGATGGCTCAGGTGTTTATTATAGTTCATAACCTGACAAAGATATTAATTATATGTTTGAGATAATTTGTACTCTAAAGTAAAACGATGACGTGCACCTAACACAGAACATACTACCTTAAATTAGTAAATATTTAAGCTGCATGTGTCTTCTCTCCTCAACTACAAAGTAAGTTACTTTGGGGACAGTGCTACACACACACACACACACACACACACACACACACACACACACTCACACACACAAAATATATGGCCAAGGACCATGTTGAAAGTTAGATATCAGCTTAAGTTGAAGAACTATCAGTGAAATAATTTCTTCTAAGAATGAAAGAAGTAATGGAATCCTCCATGTCTCTGATGGTTGATTTTATGTCAACTTGCTGGGCCACAGGATGTCCAGATATTTAGTCAAATATTACTCTGGGTATGTCTGGGTATTTCTGGATGAGAGTAACATGTGGACTGGTAGCCTGAGTGAAGCAGACCTCCCTCTAATGGGGGTGGGCCTCACAATCAGTTGAGAATCTAAATAGAAATAAAATGTTGACCCCCTGCATAAAGGAAAACTCCTCCTGCCTGACTGTTGAGGTGGGATATTGGTCTCCCCTTGGACTTGAACGCAATATCAGTTCTTCTTGCTTCTCAAGCCTGCTAGCTTGCAGACTGGTACTTATATCATCAGCCCTCCTGGGTCTCTGGCTTGCCAACTGAAGATCTGGGGACCTAGCCTGAATAACACTGTAATCCAATTCTTTACAATTAAATCTGTTTATATGTGTGTGTGTTTGTATGTACACACATAAAACCCCCACATGCATACATATACATATAATCATGTGATCATGTGGTGGCTAATGTTGATGTAACAGTATTTTTCTCAGGAATTATTTGGTTCAAATATATAGAGAATGAAAGAAATTTGGCTAAGTCTAATTAAAAAAAAAAACAAAAACCAAGCAAATAGAAATGGGGAGGACAGCTGTGCGTGGTGGCACATACCTGCAATCCCAGTACTTGGGAGGGTGAGAGAGGAGGATCGCAGGTTTGAGGCTAGCCCCAGCAACTTAGTGAGGCCGTCAGCAGGCCAAAGACCAGCCAACTTCAGGCAACACTGATGAGTTACTCCAGCTTTGTGATAAAATAAAAGGGGAAATGACTCAGATTGGGGAATTTCCATTTTCATTAGTGAGGTTATTTCCATAGCCATCATTTTTTTGCAACCAAAATTTAGACCATCATCCTCCAAATGTAGACAGGACAACAAATCTTTGTTCTTGAATCTTCAACATGAATGTGCATTTTATGTACAAGTAGTCTCCCTGGTAATAATTACCTACCATATTAAAAAGTGGATAGCTTTTTTCTGTATTTCTAACAAATGGGATTTTTTTCTTTGATAAATAATATGAGTGTAATTCTTTACAGTGCATCGTTCTCATTTATTCAATCCATTAGCTTTAATATTTGTGTAAAACACACTCCATGCAGAGGGCACTCAATTTTCAATAGACTTGAACATGAGCATCATTCATTCATATATAATTCTATATGCAGGTGTTAATATCTTAAAATGAAATCTTTGCATATATATGCATATTTATATATATGATTATCTATCTATCATCTATCTACCTATGAGGGAACTGGAACATGCCTGTCCTGATGCAGACTTCCAAGAGCTTAAGATTTTTATTCATGTCCTTATGGAGGATAAGGAGTAGCTCACAACAGCAATTAATTACAGGATTCCTTCAATCCTGTTTTGTCACTTTTGAGACAAGCTCTATGTTAGAATGCTGGTTATTTCTTTTGATCTCCTCCACTAATGTCACAAATCTGAAGAAGTCTGTTCTCTTTCTCATTGTGCATGTCTAATTATAGGTACTCTGCATAGTGCAAAATATGCTAGTCTTGCACTCAAAATATTGTGTGACTCTGGAGGAGACCTTTTGCATTTCTATTTCTTCCTTTACTTATGAACTCCCAACTCCCTGTTTGTTATGAAGCGGGAATGAGTCCACAAGAGTTCTTTGTATATCTCAAGCAAGTTCTAATATAGGCAGATATATTACAATTAATTTCTATATTGGTAAGTTATCCTGATCTATCTGTGACCAGTAATGGCATATTTTAGGTACCTTATTACCCAAATTGGCCTTAGAAATAGCCTTGTGGGTGCTTGCTTCTCTTTGCTGTTCTGGGTAGTGGAGAATGTATAAACAAGAGGTCAGTCTCATTTAAAACCATAACATTTACAAACAGAAGGGACCTAAAAGACCATGTGTCTTTTGTATTGTGAATAATAAGCAGATGATTTGAGGGTTGCTACTTACAAATATGATCTGTACCTAAAATTCGGATGGCAAATTTCTAGTCATTATTATAATATTATAATATGGATGTAGAGTCTTTTAAAAATATGACCATGATTTTTTTCCCATTTTCTTAGGTAAAACAGTGCTCTGAGCAAATAGCCTCGAGATCCTTTGGGTTGCACCTTATACCTCTCCTTCTGATCTCCCTGACCCGCTTTGCCCCTCTGTGTAGGAAGGGTTGTATGTTTCTTTGGATCCAAGAGAATACTGACATTGGTTCAAATCATAAGTATCTGGGAGCTGAATCTCACAGCTTTTCAGGATTATTACATGATGGTGTGTAATTTTGATTTGGAATGACAGGTGCTATGGTCTCAATAGTCTCCCCCAAAGGTCTGTGGGTAAAGGCTAGAATCCCCGGGATGGCAGTATTGTGGTGGAATCTTTAGGAGGTGGGACTTCGTGGGGTCCTAAGGTCATTGTGGATTGTGCCCTCAATGGGGATTTTGGGACCTCACCCCTTCCTCATTCTCTTTGCTTCCTGGCCATTATGTGAGCAGTTTACTCTGCTACTGTCTCTCCGCCACTGCCATCCTGCACCCTACTGGAACCACAGAGGAGTGGATCTGCCTGACCTTGGACCAGAATCTCCAAAACTGAACTAAATAAACCTTTTATTTATAAGCTAAGTATCCCAGGTATTTTGTTATAGTAATGCAAAATCAATATAATGGACGAGTAAAATTAATTTCTAGTTAGTAAAAAAATTAAATATAATTATAGGTAGAATTTTTTCACACTAGAGCTATAAAATTGCACCAGTGAAATATTAAAAACCACATTCTATCTGTTGTGAAAAATAGGCGTGTAGTGGAGCTTGAGAACCTGGATTCAAACTATGACTCTACCAACTTCCCATTATAAAACTGTGCTCTTAGCTTCCAAACCAGTACCAGAACTGGTTTTGGCCCCAAAATACCTACCTGACAAGTTGCCACTAGGACTAAGTGTGTTCATGCATGTAAAGCACAAAGAACATCTTCATAGTAAGTGTTAGCTATTTATCATCATCACCATCAACATCCTTCTCTCTTTTAGAAAGGGAAATCATTTTTAACCTCCCCCATAGATTAATAATCTTTTTGAACACTCAATCAGTTTCTGTCTCTACAAATTGAAGGTTGAGTTCTAACCAAATAATCTTTTTTTTTTTTTTGCGGTACTGGGGATTGAACCCAGGGGCGTTCTACCTCCGCACTACATCCCCGGCCCTATTTTTTATACTTTATTTTGAAACCGGGTCTCACAAAGTTGTGGAGGCCTCACTAAGTAGAGAGAGAGAGAGACAGAGAGAGAGAGAGAGAGAGAGAGAGCTGAGGCTGTCCACGAACCTGGATCCTCCGGTCTCCGCCTCCCAAAGTACTGGGATTACAAGTGTGCGCCACCACGCCCGGCCTTCAAATAATCTTTTATGTATGTAGATAAGTAACAGTTTTAAGCATAGTAACACAACCATTGGTCTTTGTTTTACTATGTTCCAACACATTGAGAAAGCAGAGTAATGGACCTGGCTCATTAATCTACACTGTGGTAAAACAAAACAAAACAAAACAAAAAACTCCAAAGCAATATGTTAACTTGTTGTCAATTAACATAAACACTTATTTATCTAATGAACTTGAGCAAGGAATAAGACCTAGCAAGTGAAAACTGCAGTACCAGGTGGGTTAAGAGGTAGAGCCCTAAGCATATTCCTTGTCCTATAGTGAAAACTGCATTCAAATTTATAGGTGGAGTGGAGAGTTTGGAAACTGGGGAAGTGCATGAATGCCAGAGCTCATTCCTGGGGGGTGTATTTTGGGTCAGTCCCAACAGTGCTAAGAGGTTGGGACTCCACGCCAAGTCTGATCTGTCACTGCAGGGCCCTCGCTTGCTCTCCACACCTGGTTGTTCTGGGCTCCTAGCTGGCTCTGCTGAAGAAGCAGTCAGTATTACACTAGATGGTAATTCTACCTGGCATGGCAAGATTTTAGTGGTAGGCATGCATCAAATACAGATTTTTGGCTGAATGTTAACACCAACAGGAAGTACAGTCCAATACTGAGGCTAAACAGAACACCATCTCTCAAGCAACTAACTGATTCCCATTTGCCCAGAACATTCCTGATTTTAGAATATAATCCAGTGTTTAGGAATTGCCTCTCTTTCCCCAGTCCCAGACAAATGAGGATACTTGGTCACTTTAACTATCATAGAATGACTGACTATAAGAAAATCTGAAATCTTATAAAAATTTTAGGTGTTAAAATGTTCAGGGGTCAAAGTTTGAAAGTTGGACCTGGTATGCTGGGCATGGTGGCGCACACTTGTAATCCCAGTACTTGGGAGGCTGAGACCAGAGGATCCGGATTCGCGGTCAGCCTCAGCTACTTAGTGAGGCCCTCTGCAACTTAGTGAGACCCTGTTTCAAAATAAAGAATAAAAAATGAGGGCTGGAGGTGGAGCTTGGAGCTTGGAGGTAGAATGCCCCTGGTTTCAATCCCCAGTACCACAAAGAAAAAAAAAAAGAAAGTTGGACCTGGTGGAAGAACAGTAATTTATCAGCACTCTCAGTTTCCTGACTGCACATATGGGCACTAAACTGCACATTTGGGATGGAACAGATGCTTACCTTCCACTGAGGTTAGCAGAGAAACAAGGTCTTTTTGGTTTACACTGCCAGTGTAGGTAACTTGTTCTGAGCAGATTTAGATTATAGAAAACAACCAAACCTTGATCCCGGTCTGTTTCAGTCAGTATTCTCACTGCTGTGACCCAATAAAACTGACCACACAACTTAGAGGAAGGAAGATTTATTTGCTCACAGTTCTGGTCTGTAGAGCTCAGGGTGTGGTGGCAGAAAGAAGGAGAGAGCACAGCTTTGCTCTCACATTGTGAGACCAGAAGCAAGATTCAAAGACACAACCACAGTCCCTAAGGCCACATCCCAGGGACCCACCTCCTCTAGCCACACCCAACCTGTCTAGATTATCACCCAGTAAATCCATACAATGGCCTTATCCACTGATGAGATTACAACCCTAACAACCTTAATTACATCAACTCTGAACACTAATACATGAGCTCTTCAGGGGACATTCTATATTCAAACCATGACTCAATCATTTTAAGAATGTTTATTGAAATTGTGACCAGGACAAGTTCTTTATTCATTAACACTCCATGCAAACTTTATACAACTTATGCTATTTTAGGCCAGAGAGAAAGAAAGAGATATTAGTACAACCTGGAAAGCAGGCTGGGCAGTCCATTTACCATGGAGCTCAGCGGGCTGTATTTGGATCTTAGGTCCAGGTCAGTTGTGAGTCTGGTCTGAGCCTTCAGGCCTGACCTTAACCAGTGCTCAACCAGAACCATAGGTGAAGACTTGCCTGACTGCTACCAGCATCATTGCCAGGTCAGCGTTCAGCCTTATTATCAGTGGTCAGAATGACTAGGTGGCATGGCTCCTTGGCATAAGAGGCTGCGGGTTTTCAGTCTCAGGTGATGACAATTATAGCCTTCAGGTTGCGAGGGACTCCAGGTAGTTTTCAAGGCATTAGAGTTAAGTGGCAGGCATTGCGCCTGCATGTTGCCTATCAGGCCCGGGCTTTGCACCTTGTGCCTGGTGCCTGTGTGTTGTCCCTGATACCCTGAGTGTGTTGTGCCACGCCTGTGTGTGCTGTAAGAGTTATGCTGGGGCACTACACATCATGTGTGAGCCACACCCAGGTGTGCATTGGGAGTTGAGTCTCTCTTTGGCATGAATAGAGCCCTTTTAAAAAATATATGCTCCATACATAACTGCTCAAGGCACTAGTGCAGTCAAGGTATTAAACTTTCTATATTTTCTTATGGTAATCACTGAGGTAGTTCCTCTTTAACTCCTGGGCTTTGGTAACTTAGTGATAATGGTACAATTTCTGTGAAGCGATCCCCCAGACCAAATATTTCTCTATGTATTATTTAAAGAACCTTAAATCATTTTTATGTATAAGATTAATGGTTCACAGCCAACATTAATTATCGTAGCAGTTTACTTTAAAATTCATGAATATATATATTTGTATTTCAACTGACAAAAATCTGAGAAACTAATGCACACAGTTTTTAATCCTACCTACATTTAAAATTCTTTTTTTATTTTTTATTTTATTTCTGGTACTGGGAATTGAATCCAGGGCATTCTACCTTTGAGCCACACCTCCAGCCCCCTTTTCAAAATGTTTGAAACCGGGTATCATAACATTGCTGAGGCTGGCCTTCAACCTGCAGTTCTCCAGTCTCAGCCTCTCAAGTACTGGGATTACAGTTGTGCACCACCATGCCCGGCTCTACATTTAAAATTCATATCCATATTTAAAAGTGAATATCGTGACAATAAGGACACATTCAAATGACATGATACATTGTTTAGACATGGGGTAACTTTTGCAGTCTCATGGTAATTGATTCCACATAATTTCAGGACTATGAGGCATGGCACTGCAATTAGATATTTAGCTATTTGGCCTTCTAAAGAATAAGGCTGAAGCCAAAGGTGAAGGACAGGTGTTGGTTAAATTCTGACACCTGAATCATATGTTGGTACGTGTCCACCTGGAAATCATTGGGCATGAATTTGAGGAGGCTTTTGAAGCTGAATCTCTGAGCTTCCGTAGAGCTGTCCACTTTCAATGGCTTCCAGTGCTGCTTCTGCATTGACTGGCCACTCTCCACGCACTCATATCATACCTGAGGACATTCAGGAGAGGATCCTTGTATTGGCCAGGGTTCACTAGACTAATAGAATTCACAGAATGAGTATATGGAAAAAGGGATTTATCAGATCAGCTTATAGTTTGAAGCAATGTAGTCCCGAGTTCCAACTGCACATGGAGAGTCAGAGGAACCAGTAGCTGGTCGAGCGGTCTAAGAGCTGGAGTCTTAGGATCGGAGCAACCACTAATTCAGTCCCAGTCCAAGATGTGAAGATCAGGAAGCTCTTTGGAGAAACAATGGTGAAGTTTTAGTTCGAAGGGCTGGAGGCCAACGATCTCAGGCGAGAGCAGAAGATCAAGAATCTCTTCAGAGAAATGGTGAAGCTGGAGGCTGATGATCTCAGGCGAGAGCAGATGTGTTTTCTTTGGAAAGAGTTGCGTATCCCTCTGCGCTGCTTTCTCCTTTTATCTAAGTCCTGCACCTATCAGAACACTGCTGCCTACATTTAGGGCAGGACTTTCTGTTTAATCTGCTGTTTCATAAACCAATTGTCTCATTGACACACCCAAAGTCACATGATCTTGGGTATGTCATGATCCGGTCAAGTTGACAAATTAGATTAACTATCACAATCCTCAAGGATGAGGCTGAAAGAGACAAGGTTCTACTGAGTGCAATTCCAATGGCCAAAGGGACTCTAGGATTACACGAGCTTGCTGCTAGGATTTGGATGCGGTTTGTCCCCTAAGGTTCTCAGAGTGATGAGGTGAGAGCTGGTGAGACTTTTAAGAGGCAGGCCTATTGGGGAGTCCTAAGGTTATTAGGGGCCCTGCTCTTGAAAGGGATTATGATAGTGCATAGGGACTCTGAGTTAGTTCTGGCAAGAGAGCTATAATAAAATGAGAAAGCCGGTCCACCCACCTCACTCTGGCTTCCTGTTTAGAGATGTGGTCTCTCCCTCCCTCACATGCTTCTGCTGCTGTTGTGATGCCAGCTGGTGTTAGACCCTCACCAGTGGCCAGACCAGTGGGTCTGCTTGATCTTGGTCTTTGAACCTTCAGAACTGTGAGCTAAATAAGCCTCTGTTCTTTATAAAGTTGGCCTGCTTCAGGTATTTGTTATAGTAATAAAGAATGGACTAACACACATGCCAAGAGCAGCACACATGTAATGTTTGCATGTGTATATGTGTTAGGCATGTGTGGTGGTTTATCTTTAGTGCCAATTTTCTGGATTAAGTGATATCCAGACAGTTGGTAAAACAATACTTCTGGGTTTGTCTGTGAAGGTGTTTCTAGAAAAGATAAGCACTTGAATCAATAGGCTGAGTAAAAAAATTGGCCTCACCAATTGGTAGGCATCAGATAGAACAAAAAGGTGTGGAAAGGGCAAATTTACTCATTCTTCTGGAATTTGGAAATCCATCTTCTCCTGCCCAGAGCTTCAGTTTTTCAGACCTTCAGACTCTGGGACTTACAACAACATCAGCACCTCACCTCATGTTTTTGGTTTCAGACTGAATTCTATCCCCTTGCTGCTGCAGGATTTCCTGGTTCTTCAGCTTGAAGATGCTATCATGGGACTTCTTAGCCTCCATATTCATGTAAGCCAATTCCTCTGAATGTCTTCTGATGCAGCTTTATCTATATCCCTGGATCTGTTTCTCTGGAGAATTCTGATGAACACTGCATATTAGCAGACATTTGAAAATAACAAACGATTCTCTACTCAGTACAACAACTTTAGATTATGTGTAGAACCTATTCATCTCTTATTGGCCTTGGGATCAATATTTATAAGGAATTGACCCATGCTTACCTTCCCCTCACTCTGTCATCTTCCACCCCTCACCACTAGACTCAGTAATAGCTTCCATCTATACTCTAAAGATGATCCTTTCTTATGGGAAACAGGATGTATGTTAACACCTCTGCCACTCACTCCTCCCACACATCCACCCACCCCAACTCACTTTCTCTCTCTCTCTTTTATTGAATCACGGGAAAATACACATAACATAGAATTTACCATTTTAACCATTTTTATGTGTGTAGTTCAGTGGTATTAAGTCAATCACATTTCTACATAATCATCACCACCATCCATCTCCAGTATTATTTCTTCCGTAACAGAAACTCTGTATACATTATATGCTAAATTCCCATTTTCACTGCCCCAAGCTCCTGGCAACTAGCATCCTACTTCAGTCTCTGTGAATTTGACTATTGTAGGTATTTCATATTCATGGAATCATATGGTACTTGTCCTTAGGTGACTGACTTATCTCAGCATGATGCCTTCAAAGTTCATTCATGTTCACCATATATTAAAATTCCCTACCCTTTGCCAGGTGTGGTGGTGCACACTTGTAATCCCAGTACTTTGGGAGGCGGAGACTGGAGGATCTGGGTTCGTGGCCAGCCTCAGCTCTCTCTCTCTCTCTCTCTCTCTCTCTCTCCCTGTCTCTCTCTCTCTACTTAGTGAAGCCCTCCACAATAAAGTCTAAAAAAAGTAGGGCCGGGGGTGTAGCACGGAGGTAGAACGCCCTTGGGTTCAATCCCTGGTACCGCAAAAAAAAAAATCCCTACCCTTTAAAGGCTGAATAATATTCCATTATATGTATATGCCACATATAGTTTACATATTCTTCAGTTGATGGACACTCGGGTTGTTCCCATCCTTCAACAAGTTTGAATAATGCTGCTAATGAAGATGGGTGTACAAATATCTATTCAATTCTCTGTTCTCAATGATTTGGGGTATATACTCATACTGGATCATATGGTCTAACTTACTTTTGGTGGAATTAACATCTAATATTAGGATCTGGACAGGATTAGTGGATTCTTGTTTATCTGTCTCTTTTATGGCAGAATCTACTGTTCTCAGAAACAATCCAGGAATGTCCTTGCATATTCCAATTTCAACTCTGTTTAGCTTCCCTATGAACATTCAGCAATGACCTATTGCTGAACCAAGCTTCTTTCAAGGTCTAAGTTTTCAGTTACTAAAGTTTCTGAAAACCTTCTAAGTGTGGAGCCCCACTGCTATGGCTTGAATGCATGTGTCCCTCCAAAATTCAGATGTTGGCATTTAACCACCAAAGTGATAGTATTAAGAGGTAGGACCTTCTGGGAAGTGACTGAGTCATGAGGGCTCCATCCGCATGGGTGGATGAATGCTTTTATAAAGGAGGAGCGTCTTGGTGCCTTTTGCCTGAAGCAGCAACAGGTGCCATCTTGGAAGCAGAGAGCAAGTCCTCACCAAACACCAAGTCTTCTGGTGCCTTGATTTTAGACTTTGTAGGCTTTAGAACTAAAAGAAATAAATGTCTGTTACTTATAAATTACCCAATCTAAGGTGTTTTGTTATAGCAACAAGAATGGGTTAAGACATTCACCCTGCCCAGCTTGGACTGGTTCCCTTGTCTAATTCTGCAGGTGAATCAGGCAGGGATGATGGAGATAAGGATCTGGAATTGTGTGTAATCTTTGGGACTGCGTTGAACTGGGTGATGCATTTATCTAAATTGGCAGATGCACACTGTAATCAAAAAAGAATCAGAACTCAGAGTAAGAGCAGAAAAAAGCATCAAGATTGAGACATGCGGCAAAACCAAATGCAAGAAATTATTCAAGGTACCAGAAATGGGGAGTCAGTGGAGTGAATGATGAGTTGAAACAAACAGCTGGCTGGTGTAGTGAGGTGCAGTTTTAGGGGTCCATTTCCACTGAGTGCTAACCCTAAGGCCCAGGGCAGGTTATGCATCTGTGTGCTGGAACTTGCTTCCATCTCCCATTTCTGCTTTTGGGGGCAAGGGACTCGTAATGCCAGGAACATAGAGAACTCCAGAATGACAACCGCTTCCTTCATGAACTGAACACTGTCGGACATTATTGTTTGCTTACTCAAGGTGTGAACCTGGTTCAGTCTACCCAGCTCAATGACAAGAAAGCCTTGTGTGTTTCAGACTTGGTTCTGGGTGGAAATAAGTCTGCCCTAAGCATTAGTAGCCAGAAACTTAGACTTTATCTGGTTCAAATTTATGCTGTCTCTATAGTCCTGGCACTTTCAAGCCAACAAATCAGATAAAAAATTAGTCCAGGCTTATAATACACTAGAGCACCTTACAGAAACACAAAATCAGCCTGGGTCATTCAGAAATCCCATTACCAACAGATGATGTCCATTAAGGTGATGGCTGAGATAATTGAGGAATTGATAAGAGGCATTTCACATTCACAATTAACAGTGATATTTTTCACTGAGGTGCTAAATGGTTCACATACAATTCCTACAAATGACTCTTAAATACAACCACCATTCCCAAACAAGAATGGTTATATTAACCTTTTTGTTTTTGTTCCTGTCAAATGAACCCAAACTCCTTGATTAATTAAAGTTATTAGTTTTTAATGCATATTAGATAACAGTAAATCTATTAGTTATGCTCTGTTCTTCGTATATGTGTATACGTGTATAATTATTGTACTTCGTATTATTTTCTATGCTGTAAAATTTTGGAAAGATGAAGGAAAGGAATCACTTATAAAGGGGAATATCTCAGTCAACATTCTCATTGCTATATCCAAAACAACTGAGCATACAACCCAGAGGAAAGAAGGTTTATTTGCTCAGTTTTTTGGAGATCTGAGTTTAGTCTATGTCAGGCCTGATCTTCAGAGCTCAGGACATGCCAGTGGGAAGCAGAGACAGGGAGAGAGCAAGGCAGCAAGGCAGCAAGGGGATTCAAAGACACAAGCACAATCCCTAAGGCCACACCCCTGGGACCCACCTTCTCCAGCCACACCCACCTATTTAGGTTACCACCCAGATAAATCTGATGAGATTACAATCCTTATGACTTAACTATTTCATTCCTGAACTCTTCAAGGGACATTTTATATCTGATAATAACAGAGAACATCTGAGTAGGATTGGTACTTTTTTTTTTTTTTGCGGTACCGGGGATTGAACGCAGGGGCGTTCTACCTCCGTGCTTCGCCCCCGGCCCTATTTTTTATATTTATTTTTGAAACCGGGTCTCACAAAGTTGCGGAGGGCCTCACTAAGGAGAGAGAGACAGAGAGACAGAGAGACAGGGAGAGAGAGAGAGACAGGAAGAGAGAGCACTGAGGCTGGCCGCGAACCCGGATCCTCCGGTCTCCGCCTCCCAAAGTACTGGGATTACAAGCGTGCGCCACCACGCCCGGCGAGGATTGGTACTTTTAATATTTCTATCCCCTCTCATATTTAAGGCCCTGAATATTCTGCAACTGGGATTTGAAACATAGTCCTGGGCCTCAGGGGACTCCTCAAGGTGTGGTCCCTACCAAGTATCCTAAAGCATCTCACTCTGGCATCCCTTACTATCTCTTATCTCAGTGCTGCCTCTTGCTTCTATTCTTAAAATCGATTCTTCAGTTGGACTTTCTGTATGGATTTTTGTATTGGTTTTAGATGTTCTTTTTCAGGTAACTCTGAGATCTATTATTCAGTATTTCCTGCCTAAGCTCAAAACACTGACTTTTCGGGGTTTATCGAGGAAGAGTGTCAAAATTACGAAAAAAATTTTTGACAAAATGAATAGAAGACTGATTACCTCCTTATCACATCCTTAAAACTATTTAACATATTTGCAGAGTTACAATTGTGATAACTGTGATCAAAGGCAGCTGAAATGGCAAACGAACTCATGACTTTACTACTGCAGCTATAGGTGAACAAAACAAACCACCGTATTATATAAGAAATGGCACCCATCCCACTATGGCTTCTGCTTACTGAATTCCTCCTCAGAAAAGGAGCGGGTGCCACTGATGCTCACCCAAGTGAGAAGAGTCTATATCACGAAAACGAAACAGCAATAGAATGCCAGATGTTTGCTAATTATTTCCAAATGAAATCCACTAGACCGAGTTTTAAACAAAGATAATCTGGGAGGGTAAAATAAAGGTCTTTCTTCCCCTGACTTATAAGTGCCGGTAATAAATCCATCTCAAGTACCCATCCTTGCCTCGCTGTCTGGGCTGACCTCTGGTTCTCAGTCGAAGACCATGCCCTTCCCGTGGCCTCAGGAATACTATGCAGTGTCAGTGTCTCTAGCTGGGCACTGGTCGGCTCTGGATGCCTCCGGGCCTCACTTTCCCCTTCTCACCCCATGTGTACCTGTCCCTCACCTTAGTTCCCTCTTCTTGACCCACTCTCTTTGCCTCTGGTATGAAAAGGCTTAGGACTCCCACCAGTGGCTTACCACCTGACTGAGAGGCACGTCAGACCATTCACTGGAATCTGAAGGCCCCTTTTTTTTGTGGTACTGGGGATTGAACCCAGGGGCATTCTACCTCCAAGCTACACCCCCAGCCCTACCTATTTTTTATTCTTTATTTTGAAACAGGGTCTCACTAAGTTGCGGAGGGCCTCACTAAGTAGCTGAGGCTGGCCGCGAACCCGGATCCTCCTGTCTCAGCCTCTCAAGTACTGGGATAAGAAGCGTGCGCCACCACACCCGGCTTGAAGGCCCTTTTACAAAATGTTTGGACAAGAACCAGCAATTTTTTGTTTTTTTGGTACTGGAGGTTGAATCCAGAGGCATTCTACCTCAGAGCTACACCCCCAGCCCTATTTTGTTTTTTATTTTAAAACAGATTCTCACTAGGTTGCTGAGGGCCTTGCCAAGTTGCTGAGACTGGCTTTGAATCTGCAATCCTCCTGTTTTAGCCTCCCAAGTACTGGAATTACAGGAATGTGCCACCATGCCCAGCTTAGCAATTTTGACAAAACACACCTCTACTCTTCCTGGGATAAGAGGCAATTCTGGAAAAGAGAGACCCTCTTCTCAATGGAGGAACAGTCAGTAAAAACAAAAAGCCGGGGAAAAATTAGAGCTGCAATTTAAAGGAAATGGACCACGTAGAAGAACGTGAGTTACTCTCTTCCTAATACAAATAGACTGGAGGGAACAGACATATGAATAAATGACATTGTTCATATTCTTATCAAAATTCAAAATGGTGCACTACCTCTAAAGCTAAAACAAACAGCCCTAAAAAGGGAACCATATGCTATCAGGTAGAATTTTACGGAGATATAAAAATGATTTCCAAATTGAAAACTGTGATAGAAACAGTAATACAAAATGGGTCTCTCTAAACATTGCATTTCTGGAGTATTAAAGACACAAACAAGAATACATTCTCTTGACCTCATTATGGCTTGGCATAGCATAGAGTTCGAGTTCCAGGGATGTACTATTTTCCTGTCACAACTCTGTGACATTTTTCCAAAAGGTTAATATCCTTGACATGGAAAAGAAGGGGAAAAAAAAACTCAACAAAATAAAATGGTGTACCAAAAGGACAGTTTATAAATGTCTCTTAATGCAGAGGTTGGAAAAGGACTTTTGTGCAAGGAACTTATTTAGAGGGTGTATGGCGTGAACCCAGGGAGGCAGAGTCAAGGAACTTTAAGCAGATTCAAATGGGAAAGGAGAAAAAGGCAGGAGGATGGTGTCATGTGATCACCATGGGCAGCTGAGGGGTGTGCACAAGTGCAGAGAAAGCTCAACATTGTCTACCCAAGGGTTTCTGGGGAGACGCATCTATGCACTGCCTTCTGTACCCTTTTGGCTGAAAGTTGTCCTGAGGCTGCTAGCTCCCCAGAATTTCTGAGCTGTTTGGGGAGTGGATTCCTGAACATTCCTTCACAGGATCCACAGAGGGTCAAGTGAGGCACCTGCCTGCAACCGCCAGGGCTAGAATCAGGGTGAAGCTGAGGCCTCTGGTCCATGGGCCAATAGCATTACAGGGGAAAAACGCACCTGAGAAGTGTTCACCTTCATTCTTTCTCTGACAAAGTTAAAGTGATATATATATATATATATATATATATATACATATATATATATATATATGTATATATATATATATAATATGTATTTTTTTTTGGGTACCGGGGATTGAACCCAGAGGCGTTCTACCTCTGAGCTACACCCCCAGCCCTATTTTTTATTCTTTATTTTGAAACAGGGTCTCACTAAATTGTGGAGGGCCTCACTAAGTAGCTGAGGCTGACCTCAAACCTGTGATCCTTCTGTCTCAGCCTCCCAAGTACTGGGATTACAAGTGTGTGCCACCACACCTGGCTAAAGTGATATTTTAAAGTGACATTTTTTAGTGTTTTAGGTAAGTAATGAGAGAGGACTACCCCTCCCCCACATACACACACTGCTAATAGAAGAATGTTTATTAATTTACTGAGACCAAATTACTGCTGTGAGTTGTTATGGACTAAAATGTGTCGCCCTAAAGTTCTTATGTTGAAGACCTTACCCCAGTACTTCAGAATTTGACTGTATTTGGAGAAAAGGTGTTTAAAGAGGTAACTCAGCTAAAATTCAGCTGAGTAGGCTAGAACCCAATATGACTAGTGTCTTCATAAGAAGAGGAGACTGGACACAAGGAGAGAGGCCAGGAATGTGTGTCCATAGGGGAAAGACCATGTCAGGATGGTCTCTATGAGAAGGCCGTGGTCTGTAAGTCAGGGAGAGGGGCCCCAGCAATAACCAAGCCTGTGAACACCTGGATCTCAGACTTCCAGCCTTTAGAAGTCAACATACCAGTCTCTGGTATGTTGATATGGCAGATGGAAGTCACAGCAGATAGATATAAGGTCATTAATTTTTTTTTTTTTGGTGGTGGTGGTACTGGGGATTGAACCCAGGGGTTTTATCTCTGCGCTATACCCCCAGCCCTATTTTACTTTTTATTTTGAAATGGGGTCTCACTAAGTTGCTGAGGGCCTTGCTAAGTGGCTGAGGCTGGCTTCGAACCTGTGATCCTCCTGTAATGGGATCAAGTAATGGGATTATAGGTGTGCACCACCATGCCTGGCAAGATCATCAATGTTAAGTATCTTCATGCACTATGGCCACAATGGCTAGTTCTTCTCAATATCCATTTCCCCTCCTTCCTTACTAACTAAACCCAGGTTTTGTGTTGTTTGTTTTGGTTTGGTATAGTGGGGAGACTATAGCAGTGTTCCCAGCACTAAGCCCATGGTTATTATAAGCCAGTTTTGAAAATTCTACTTCTTGTTTCCCCAGTATCTCTCAGAAGTAGAGTTGACCACATGACCTACTTCTGGCTGGGGAGATCAAAGCCAAGTGCATGTAAGGCTTCTGGGGAAGCTGTGCCTTGCTGACAGAGGATGGCGGGAGCGTGTGCCCTGCTCCTTCTCCTGCTTTATGCCTCAGGCGCCAAGGCGATGTGGCACCTATCTTTGCAAAGTTCCAACCTTACATTCTACAAGGTTAGCAATTTCATTTCATCAGAAGGCTTTTTATCTAGTAACATGCATACATGCCCTTGGAATCAGTCTCACTGGCCTAACTTAGGTAACATGTACATAATGAAGCTGGTCAGGAGGTCCAGAGGGATAGAGTACTCTAACCAGACCTGGAAAATGCTCTGGCTCCTAGAGTGTGAGGTTGGTGTCTGCCTTAACCATGCTTCATGGATCAAAATGGGGGAAGGGGTAACTGCCCAAAGGGAAACCGAGAATGAATGCTGATCAAACAAAACAGCTGATGTCCCCTACTCCTCCTTCAGGTCTCAGCTTCACTATTATTTGTACCATGAAGGTTTCTTGGCCACCCCACTGCCATCAATACTACACTAGTGCCCCATATTCTTTTTGCACCATACCACCTGTACCTTCTCTGTCACAGCACTTTTATATTGCGTGTAATTGCCTGTTTGCTTCTCTTTATTTCTGATTAGACTATAAAAGCTATTAAGGCAAAGATCCTGATTAGCTCATTCACCATTGCAACTCTCATGTCTACCAGAGTGCCTGCACATAGAAACACTTGATAAATATTTGCTGAAGGAATGAAAATCGACTGCTAAATACGCATCTTGGAAGACAAGTGCAATTGAAAATGCTTTCAAGCAGGTGAGCGTGATAGATACCTTAGAGAGGATGGCCATGTTGGTCTCCTCCTCCCACGCCCATTCCCTTATTAACTGCACACCCTCAAGGGGAGAAGCACTGATACATTGGTCAGAATATAGAACATTCATGGACTACATTAACAACAGTCCTTAAGGATCGGCAACAATAACTGTTGCACTTTTTCTTCCTTTTGCACATATAGACAGGGTCTGGCTTTGTGTGTGTGTGTGTGTGTGTGTGTGTGTGTGTATGTGTGTGTGTGTGTGTGTGTGGTAGTGCGGATTGAGTCCAGGGGCATTCTACCTCTGAGCTACACCCCCAGCCCCATTTTATTTTGAAACAAGGTCTCACTAAGTTGCAGAGGGCTTTGCTAAGTTGATGAGGCTGGCCACGAACCTGTGATCCTCCTCTTTCAGCCTCCCTAGTACTGGGAATACAGGCATGTACCACCACGCCTGGCTCCTGAAAATATTTTAAGGGCAACTGTGTTTTTCCAGGAATCCTTAAGTGCTCTGTTCAATCAAAACAAATCTCTTGTCCTCCAGTTTATCTATAAACTAATATTTATATTTGTATCTTTTCCCCATTTGGTTTTATATTCTCAAAGGACAGAAACTGTACCTAGGCCACCATTGTAATCTCCAATTTGGCCAGCACCGTCTTTTTCTTTTTTCTTTTTTTTTTAAACATTGTTTTTTATTTATTTATTTTTTTTTGCGGTACTGGGGATAGAACCCAGGGGCATTCTATCCCCGAGCTACACCCCCAGCCCTATTTTTATTCTTTATTTTATTTATTTATTTATTTATTTTTTTTTTGCGGTACCGGGGGCGTTCTACCTCTGCGCTACGCCCCCGGCCCTATTTTTTATACTTTATTTTGAAACCGGGTCTCACGAAGTTGCGGAGGACCTCACTAAGGAGAGAGAGAGAGAGAGAGAGAGAGAGAGAGAGAGAGAGCGCACACGCGCACGTGCGCGAGGTGAGGCTGGCCGGGAACCCGGATCCTCCCGTCTCCGCCTCCCAAAGTACTGGGATTACAAGCGTGCGCCACCACGCCCGGCTATAGCACCGTCTTTTTCATGTAGTAAGCACTGAATACATGTTGAATTGAAATAAACCTCCTTACATTAATCAAATTAGTTCTCATGAAGTTCCCAAATACATGGGTTTTTTGTTGCAGAACAGAAAAGGAAATAGATGCAACATATTTCTAGTTAATGGTCTTAATCTTGGGTGAGAAGTTATTTGCCTGGACTTGTAAGAGAAGAGTAGGTGAAAAGAATACTGTTTCAATTTAATATCATTATATAAATATATGTTGTCTCTTTGGGAAATAAGGAAAACAAAGATTTTCAGACATTATTTGTCACTTGAAGTTTACAAAGAGAATGGAACTGCATGCAAATAGAAGTCAAGTTCATAAACAGAACATTTCTAGCAATTATTTGTTATTGATTGCATTTGGGGAAGCTTACAAGGGGATTATAGTGTAGGAAAGAAGGAATGTCAGAAATCAGTGTTGAGATGATAGAAAATAAATTTGCTGTCAGATAGCAACTAAGATCATACAGAATCAGGTTGGAAATATATGGATGGGCAAAAGTATACAGAGAGACTTGACTGAATCCAGCACCAGACATAAAACACAACAGGAGGTCACTGGTAAGAGGCATGGTTGATTGTGGCTACACCCCTTAACCTCACCTCTCTGGGTTTCAGTCTAAAGTGAGGTTTAGCGTGAGGCAGTTTCATGAAGGATCCTGAACTAAAAAAACAAACAAAAACCTCAAAATCGATAGTTTTTAAAAAATAAAATAAGAAATGTGCTTTGGGAAAACCAATAAGACATAACGTGCATTAGAAGGAAGAGATCATGGAGAAAGAATATCCAGTGAGGAGCACCTGTATTTGTCCCAGGAAGAGGAGACAAAGTCCAAGACTAGCTGGAAGGAAGAAGAGGAGACAGGAAGCAAGACACAGACAACAGAGTCATGAGAGACATCTGCCAGGATGTCAGGTTACCTCTGAAAACTCTCAGTTACCATGGCTCATTCTGTTTTGAGTTTTCTTTGAATTTGCTTTCCCATTTGTTATTACTGATTACAATAAAAAAGGACTGATTTAGCACCCTCACCATATGTTAGGGCCTCGAAAACAAACATAAATGACAAAGATGTTTCTTCTTTGAAAAATCCTTTGTGATTTTAATTTTTCACACACTCATGAAATATGTCTGAAAGGGTTGGTGATTCAGATAATTTAGTACTATTGTTCTTCACTGTTCTCCTTACTTTGATGAGGAGGGTGCTGTTCAGAGTCCTCAGGTGTGAGAGATTCCTTCAGCACACTGCAGTAGTTTCCACACAATGGCTGGAAAACATGTTCTTAAGAGCCCGAGACAAAGGCTTTTAATCTTGCTCAGAGAGTGAGTTTATGACATAAAATAGTACCTGAGAAACTGGGTGTTACCTTCTAATGAAAGAGAGCCAATAGGGACTTCAATTTTCTTACAATATTTTGTGAATTTCATTATTTCTTACCAGATGGAGTTAATTTGCTAGGAATTTCTGAACTAAAAAGTTCATTTGAGGTAACATTTTGGAGTGTATTTCATTTTAGTTCATTTCTTAGTTTTTAGAAAACAAAAGATATTGAAGTACATGAATAAAGAGAATATTCAAGAAAACAATAAAAAACACAACCAGCTGCATTCCCATTTGGAATTAGGATTTTTAAAAAGACAAGCAGTTAAAATCTGTTCTTCTAGTCTAACGTGTTGAGAAATGAAGTCTCTGGTTTTTAAATCCAGAGTTTATTTTCAAAAAATTATTGTTCCACAATTCATGGCCCATTGAAAACATGCTCAAAGCCTAACATGTCCTTGGTAGCAGAAAGTAAAATGATAACATTCAATAAAATATGATCCTAGGAAATATATAAGCAGATTATTTGCTTTGCCATTGATGAGTACCCATGTTGCGACAGTAAATTTCACCCAGCAAAGTCCTTTGCCTTGGCTCATAGTATTCCATCTACCATTTTCCTTAAGTTGCCAATGAGTCACCTGAAGCACATAAACAGGTGTCGCAGAATCATGTTACTCAAGTAGGGTGCAAATTAGGCAAACTAAGTTAGACATTTCAAGTATCCTCAGTCCATTACTAGTTCATCTTTATTTCATCTCCATTCCAAAACCAGTATCATTTTTTTTCTTCTGTTGAGATTCAGGCTTAATTTGAGTTAAATTTGTACTATAATCCATGGGAATTTGCTTTTCTGGAATTTGCTCTTGAAAATTGCCCAGAATATATATTTTTTTCACTGATAAGCAGTCCCAGATCCTATTCCCTTTGGCTTTAAGTCAAGCTTTTTCTTTTCCCAAATCTACAATTTCTCTAAAAATGGCAAGCATGTTAACCAACTTTCTTAGACTTCTCTTGCCAGCTCTTTTAATCCCCTATATTGAATATTCACATTTTCCCTAAAAGAACCAATTATTTTACTTCATCTTGGTATCCTATTATATTCCTTAGAAACCAAGGAGTTTAGCATGTTACATTTCAGGTACTACAGTCTAAAAGTTGTTATTTCTCCAACTCAATTTGATCTCACTTTGCATCACACAGCCTAAGAGCAGGTACTCCATCCAGTCCACTCAAGCCATTTTCCAAGTTAGGATAGATGAAAATATTGCCAACTAAATGTTCTCCTCCCCTCTACTTCTTCAGGGCATGGCATTTGAACCTAAAAGAGATTCATATCTCAGCGATAGGCTGGGGGGATGAAAGCCAGATCTGGTGATCCTTGACATATAGTGTCTCTGCTCACATCACATAGAGTCTCTCTCTCTTCTGCCCCTGGGCTTTGCCTGGTGACTACTCTGGCAAGGAAATACTGTGGTTTCCTTCCTTGACTCTGTACCAGGGGTGATACCTAAAAGATCCCAGCTCCACATTTCCCAAATGGTGACAGAAATGTCAATGTCATACCTTCTTGCAAGTTTCCTCTCTTCTTTTAAAGAACTTTATAGCAAGCAGTGGTTTTTGCCTTCAGAAAATGTTCACCTTCTATTTTTGGGCACACAGTTTTGGATCTCTTCTTGACCATTTGTGAACACCAGTTAATTCCAGGAAGAAGCTGCCCTCAGGCTTCCCCTCTCTATATTCATTGTTCTGTCATCTAGGTGCTTCCTCTATGTCCAGGTGGTATTGGCACTATTGCTATTATTGTTCTAAAAAACCTTCAGCTGGAAGCTGGTTCTAGGATTCTCCAGCTTTCAAAAGATAGCTGCTCTGGTTGGATCCAGAGTGTCCCCCAAGTGCCCATGTGTTAAAGGCTTGGCTCCCACCCTCTGGTGCTATGGGCAGGTGGCGGAACCTTTAGGAGGCAGGATCTAGTGAAAGGAAGTTAGGTCATTGGGATGTGCCCTTGAAGGGGATATTGGGACCCCAGTCCCTTTCCAATCCCTCTTTTTGCTTCCTGGCCACCAGGAAGGGAATAGACCTCCTCCACCATGCCCTCCTACCATGATATCCTGTGTTGCCACAGGCCCAAAACAACAGGGCCAAGTGACTGGCCCTGGTCTGAAACTGTGAGCCAAAATAAACCTTTCCTTCTTTTAAGTTGATTTTGTCAACTCAGTTATTTTGTCACGGCAATGGAAAATGACTAACAGAGGAGTTTGTCCTGTGTCTCCTGTTCACTACTTTGAATTCTCAGTTATTTAAGCATACAATCTTCTCAAAGTTCTATCAGATTTTTTAAAAAAAAAGTTGGGGAAAAGTAAAAGAAAAAATATTGGTTCAGCCAAATGGCAACTATTTTCAAATTTTCCACTGTACACCTAAATCTTTGACTGTTGAAAAAAAACCCTCCCTCTCAAAATTGGTGGCTTTGTTCATTGGCTTTTTCAACTTCTTTCCCATCCATCACAGGGACCCTATGCTTGAGGGTTCAAACGAGAAGGTCCATGGAGAAGTACAATAGTATAATCAGATATATACTCTGGCCCCAGCTGAGGTTTGTGATGGAGGCAGGTAATATCAATGAAGTTATTGATGATAACAAAGGAGTCCACAGGATTTAGTTAAATGTCTAAGATAGAAAATGCTTCTTTAAATGGATAAAGAATTTCAGCTTTACTTTGATCTAGTTAGGAGAAAATAAGTATTGTTTTTTTGAGTAATCATGTCTCATACTTAAAAATGTTAACACAGTGCAAGCTTTTAATCAAGGCGCTAGGACATAATTTTCCGTAAAATGCCAGAGCAGACTCCACCTACAGAATAGCAGCAAAGCTGTTTGTACGAAAGGACACCATAAATCCACTCGATACTAATAGCATGCAATAGAAACTCTTTTCAGATGAGAGATTTTGCACACAAAGAGCCTCGAGGGACGAGATGGCTATGGAAACATCCATCAAGTGAGGAGAGGGTGTTTAGAAAATTGCTCTTCCAACTCCATCCATCACGCTATCAGAGACTGCTGTGTTAATCCCTTTACCACCACTGAGCATAAGCCCAAAGACAAAATGCAGAAGTATGGCTTGGGGAGAGCTTCCACAAAACTTCTGTAGAGGCAGTGCAGACACTGGGGATTTCCCCCATATCACGCCCAAGGAGTGTTCAGAGCAGCTTACACCTCGACATGCAACTGCAGCTTACACCCTGATATGCAGCTTTTCAATCTAAATCATCTCTTAATTCTTTGGCCTATACATCATTCTTTTTTATTCTCTTACAGCATAAGTTCTGAATTGTGAGTCCATGCAGTACTCCATCTCTTCCTCTTCAATGGTATCTGAACTTGCTATTATCCTAAAGGTTAAAAACAAAACAAAGTCTCACTCCTTTGAATGTGGTTTGTAAGTTCACTGTGAACAAAGAAAAAGGTGTTAAGTAGAAATATTGTAATGATTAGAGAAACATCTTCATAATTCTTAGCTTTTATAATTTCCAAAGGAAGAAAAGCAAATGCTGAGTGCATACTGTGCTGTTAAATGCTACCAATTGCAATATTAATACTTTGATAATAAAAATTCCTTGTGTTTTTACACTGCTTTTCTCCTTTTTATAGTTCTTTCACATCTTTGATCTCATTTGATTCATTTATATGAATGTTCTGAAAGTTAAACATTTGCCTACTCTATTGATGAGTTATTCTTTGAAATGACTGAATAAATCTTTTGGGGGGAAATATGTATGAAATTAGAAGCTGGGAACAATTTTAGGCACATTATACTCTGGCTGTTTCAAGAGATGTAGTTGTGCGCGACACTGAGGAGAGAGAAGTATACCTTGAGAAACGGTTCTGTGTGCAGCAACTGCTTTGGAGAGCAAACAGCCCAGCCCATGTCACACCAGTAAAAAGGATCATTTTCAATGCAGAATAGTATAAACAGGTCACTTGGTTAATTATGAGGTAGATTGCCAGAAAAGATATTTAGTTTTCAATCTGTTCAGGAAATCTGCTGACTAGTAAAATTCACCTATACAATGATCTGAACATGCTAATGTTAATGTTAGTGTTTTCAACCTTTTTGAGTAGAAAGCATTTTTTAATATAAAATATTACACAGATATGATAATACTTGCAATTATATAATTTGGTGATCAGGAGAATTAAAAGGACCATATGTCTTTATCATTCATTAATAAATACATTTATCCTAATGTATACATAAGTAATTATATCACTATCTACATATGTTTTGGTTAAAAGTACTTGTATCTATGGTTATGCTTGGCCATACAGATTCCTTTTCGTGTGTGTGTGGTACTAGGGTTTAAACCCAGGGTCATTCTACCTCCAAGGTATACCTCCAGCCCTTTTTACTTTTATTTTGAAACAGGGTCTCGTTAGGTTGCTAAGAATCTTGCTAAATTGCTGAGGCTGGTCTCAAACCTGTGATCTTTCTGTCTCAGCCTTGCAAGTACTGGGGTTACAGGACGTGCCACCACCTCTGGCTTGGCCATATAGATTCTTAATTGTGCCCTACAGCTCTCAGAGGTTCTCAAGGCATCAGCTCGGAACCTCTATCACTTAGTATCAAGTTTATATCCACAAATTAGTTCATTTATTAACTTATTCTTTGGACAATTTTAAAGTATTTCTCTAGGCATTGCACAATATTGGGTTTGGGTGCTATGGAGGAAAGAAATTGAATCAGACATTCTTTCGAGCACTGGGAGTCTAATCACACAATTGAGTCAGAATAATAAAGATTTCAAATATCAGAGTTAATAGACCTACATAGAGTAATATTATGCTTAATATTCATAATAAAATAAATAAGAAACGAAAATTCGAATAAGAAAAAAGAGACTATAAAACTGGTAAAATAGATTTAGGAAAAAACCAAATGAACTTTTTGGAATAAAAATAATTCATATTTAAATTCGACATATTTAACATGTTATATATAAGTGTAAACATCTATGACATTGGATTAGGCAACAGTTTCTTAGATTTAGTATCTGAAGCACAAATAGCCAAGGGAAAGTAGGTAGATTGAACTTCTCAAAGTTAAATAAAATTTGTGCATTGAGGATGCCATCAAGAAAGTGAAGACAACCTACAGAATGGGAGGAAATATGTGCAAATCATATATGTAATAAAAATCTAGTGTTCAGAATACATATATCGCTTACCATAACAGAAGACCATACAATTCAATTTTTAAAATGAGCAAAGCACGTGAATGAATATTTTTCCAAAGATGTATGAATGGCCAATATGCACATGTAAAGAGGCTCTCATTACTAGTCATTAGGAAAACACATAAAACCCACAGTGAGATACCACTTCATGACCAGTAGGATGGCTACAATAATTCTCCTTTTTTAAAAAAAGCAGAAAATAACATGTATTGGTAAGGATGTGGAGAAACTGGAACCCTCATACACTGCTGATTGGAGTGTAAAATGGTGTAGCCACTTTAGAAAACAATCGGATAGTTCTTCAAAAAGTTAAACAGAGCTACTGAATGAGCCATCAATCCTGCACTAGCTATGTATCCAATATAACTAAAAACATATGTCTACACAAAACCTTGAACATGAATGCCCCAAACTGTATTACTCATAATAGCAACAAATTAGAAGCAACCTAAGTGTCTATCAACTGATCATATATAAACAAAATAGAATATTATTCATTAACATAAAAGAATGAAATACTCATACTACATCATGGATAAATCTCAAAGACATTGTGCTAAGGGAAAGAAACCTAATGCAAAAGGCCACATATTATATGATTCTATCTATATGCCAGGCCCAGTAGAGTCAAATACATAAAGACAGAAGGTGCTAGTGATTGCCAGGGTCTAGAGAAAGGCGGAAGGGAGAGTGATTGCTCATGGATAGGAGGTTTCCTTGGGGGGTGACAAAATATTCTGGCTTTAGACAGCGGTGATGATTGCACAACTTTGTGCATATACAATAAAACCACTGAATTGTGCACTTTAAGATGGCGGATTTTATGGTATGAGAATTGTATTTCAATTTTTAAACATTTTAACATATTACAGAAGATTTACTAAAAATGGAGAAAGAATAAGTGAATAGGACAATAGTAAGAATTATTCAAAATGCTCTCCAGAGAGAAAAAGCGATAGAATTATGATAGTGAGAATAAACATTATGGATGAGAAGGAGAAAGCTGACAGGCTTCTAGCTGGAGTTACCCTAGAAGAGCAAAGAGACAATAGGAGGGTCAGTATATCAGGAGTTAATGTCCAAAAACATTTCAAATATGTACTAAAAAAAATTCTCACTTCAGGAAACTGAACAAAATCTGAATAGTATAAATGATTAAAAAAATCCACAAGTAGACACAGTATAGTGGAACACAAAAATAAACAGAAGGCAAATTTCTTATATGCAGTACAAAGACAGATTTTTTAAAAAACAATGAATATGAAAATGGTTGTTGGTTTCTTAAAATAAAATAAAATGGAAAGCAGGAAAGAGTAGAATAGTATTTTCAAGTTACTGAGAGAAAATAAATATCAATCCAGAATTTTATACTTGGTTAAAAAATATCTTCTAATAATGATGGTAAAATAAAACACTTCCAGAAAAAACTGAGACAATGTGGCAATAACCAGTCTCTCTAAAAGAATTTGTAAAACATAGAAAGTTTGTGGTGCAAGAAGGAAATACACTTATCAGTAAATATTTTAACTCCATAGTACAAAGCAGTAATTAATAGGAACAATGTCTCATTTGCAGAATGTTTATAGGGTGGAACCAAAATTTGGTATGCAAATAGCACATAGGTTGGGAGGAGGCTGGTCAGAGCTGAAGTCCTTTGAGTCCTTAGAAAGAAGAGGTAATAATTAACTTTACACTTTGTGCACTAAAATTTTTAGAATGTGCACTGACAGAATAAAATTGGAAGGTAAAAGAGGATATAAAATTAAACTGGTAGAGAGGAAATGAGATGAGGAAAAAAGAAACCCAAACCTCTTTATTAGCTTCTCAACTACCCTAAAACCTGTGCCATAAAACAGCGATCACTTGTTATTGCTCATGAGTTTATGGTTAACCAGGTAGTTCTGCTCATTTGGCCAGATTTAACTGTTCTTGGATGGAACGACTTATGTGATACTATCAGGCACTTGGTCTCTGGGAGCCGGCTGGCCCAAGATGGCTGTATCATCTTGGCTTTTGTAGCCGCTCACCCTCCAGCGATTTGTTTTTATTCCCATGGCAACTGGACGAGGTCCAACAGAATGAGTGCAAGGCCTCTTGAGGCCTAGATTAGAGGTTGGCAAACTTTTTCTATAAAGGTCTAGATAGGAAACATTTTAGGCTTGGCAATCCATGCAGTTATGACTCCTCAATTCTGCTGTTTTGGCAAGGAAAGCATGTGTAGTCAATACGTAAATGAGTAAATCTGGATGTATTCCAATAAATATTTATAAAAATAGACAGCTGTCCAGAGTTGGCCTGTGGGCTATATTTGTTGATTTCTGGCCTAGACTTAGAACTGGCATCGCTTTTCTTGATAGAAAGAAAAGGAAAGTCTTATTACCAAAAAGATTCTTTCACAGGGAGAGCAATAATTGTACCCTTTTAAAACAAGGGGGAAAGAAGTGAAAAAAAGAGGAAGAAAGTCTACAGGAAGCAAAAATAAATAAAAAGTGATATAAATATAGTCAAACATTATTATTCACAAATTCACAGTAAATGTGAAGGGAATTATTTCTTAGTTTAAAGCTATGAAGGCAAAACTGTTAGACTGGCAAGGAGGAATTTTAAAATCCATCATCACTATGGGAGATTTTGGCTCCTCTCTGAATAATTGATTAAGCAGATGACATTATTGAGTGGAGCTGAGTTCCTCACGCAGCTCTGCAAGTCTAGTCCTATTCCCAACTTATTCTTATGCATGTGAACCAAGATTCCTGCACAAGGCAATTCACAGAATATGAAGTAAAAGACTAGAAGCAACCAAAATATCAGTCAAAAAGAGAATGAACAAAGAAAATATGGATAAGGCTGGTAGTAGAATCTACACAAAGAGGAAACAAATGAACTCCAGCTACGAGGATGCATCTCAGAAACAGAGAGTACAATGTACAGAGCATTGCAGAAGAGTGTGTACAATCTGATCTCATTTACCTCGTGTTCAAAACATGCGAAACTAGTGATATATATTTTAGGTATAAGTACATATATGGTAAAACTCTGAAGATGGTGCTTACCTTTATAGATTAGGGATGGAAATGGGAGGGGAAGGGTAGAAGGGGGGCTTCGAGGTCATCTCTTAAGAAGGGTGCCCAGCCAGCCAGAAGTGGTGGTGCCCACCTGTAATCCCAGTACTTGGGAGGCTGAGACAGGAGGATTGCAGGTTTGAGACCAGCCTCAGCAACTTAGGTTCTCAGCAAATTAGCAAGACCCTGTTTCCAAATAAAAAATAAAATAGGGCTGGGGGTGTAGTTCAGAGATAGAATGCCGCTGGGCTCAATCCCAGTACCACACACACAAAAGTGCCCATTATATTATGTCTTTCCCAGTATAAATGAAGCAGGCTTCTCTGAGTTTCCTCGCCTCTCATTCACTTCATTTGCATAATATATACCTTGGTGAGGCTGAACTCATTTTAGTGGAGGAGAGAGAGAAGGCATTTATACAGCCCATGGCTATGAATTCTCATATATAAAAAATTCCCTTTCACCTTGCAATACTATACAGAAAGCAGAAATTGTACCTCATTTTACTAAGCCGAAAAATTTTGCCATTTTTCCAATTCTTATTATAAATGGTATTTATGCTCAGTAGAACATAATTAGATTTTTATTCTTTATTGATTCTGGCCTTTCAATAAATGTGCACTTAGGAATTTTTGTATCACTTAAACATTCTGGATTATCACGAAAGCTAAAAATCTGCAAACCATGAGTGATTATTTAATCCACCAAATAGAGTATGTTGTTGCAAAATATACTCTGGTGTGGGTGTTTTCCCTAACTTGATTTCATTACACCAGATAAAATCTTATAAATTTCTATGAAAGATACTATGATTCTTTCAATAAAAGAAAAAAAGGACAAGGTGCGAGTACTCCAGCCTATTATTTGCCTGGAAATTTCTTTTTTAAAAATACTTTTATTGGTGCAATGTAATTATATATCATAATGAGATTATGCACATATTACTTGGTGTATTCCTCTCAGAATATTTGCCCCCTCTTCCCCTTTCATACTCCCCTTACATGCTAATGAGACTGGCAGAGAAACCTTGAATGGACATAACCTTATTTGAACCGTTCCCTTCTTCGATCCTCATTTTTCCCCTCCCCACCTTCCTCCCTCAACCCCCCTCCATGATTTCCTGTTTTCTCTCCTCATTTGACTGAAGGTCCTTTTGCTTCCTACTTTTGTTCTGCCTCCCACATAGGAGAGCAAATATATGACCCTTGACTTTCTGAGACTGGATGACTGCCTGGGAAATTCTAATTTAGGGATCTCAACTGGGTGGGGAGGGCAGGATGGAGGGAATACTTTTCTTTCTCAGCCAAGGCTTCCCCTGTAGCTGTGGCCTTCAGGGAATATGGTCCTCCTTTGAGAACGAGCAGGGCAGGGAGCAGGGAGCAGGGAGCCACGGAGCTGAGAGATGACTGATGTCTTAGATGGAATGACACAAGTGCCCACATGACTTTGGACTCTGTGGCCCTGATCCTACCCCAGTCCATGCTCGTCTATGGGACTTGACGCAGGTTGAATTTCCATGACTGGATGCTCGGCACTCCCTGGCCAAGACTTTACCTGCCCTTATCTTTTCCTACCACATGATCATTCGAGCCACCACTCTGTCTGAACAGGATCTATCAGCCAGGTGGACCTGGTGGGATCCCCTAACAGGGCAGGTTTACACTGCATTAAGACTAAGTCTTTATTTATTTGCCTACACATGTTAAAGTACAACTGGTGGCCAAGAATGTTGTCTGTGGAGCAACGCTGCTTGGTAGAAATCCCAACTCTACTGATTACTAGAGCTGTGTGTTCCCGGACAAGTTTTAACATCTCCGTTCCTTGATTTCCTTGTTGTAAAATGGATATAATAAAGTAAACCACTTCATAGATTTGTTTGAGAAGACTAAAGTAGTTAAAATATGTGAAGCTCTTAGCAGATACTTAGAATGCAGGGAACACTCAGTAAATGTTAGCAATCTTTCTATTGTTTTAAAAGGAAATTTCTGAGTATGAAGGGGGATTTTGTGGCTAGAAACCAAGCATGAAGTTTGAGAGCACTTTAACATTAATTCCAGAGCAGCAGTTCCCAAACCTGTGGTCTTAAGACCCTTTACCCGCTGACCAGTTACGAAGGACCCGTGGAGTCTTTGTTTTTATGGATTATACATACTAACATTTACTCTATTCAAAAATCAATGCTGAGAAAATAAAAATAGGTATTAGTTCAGTTAGGACAGCACTAATTGCCCTTTCTCATATTAATATAAATTACCCATGACATGAAAATATCTCTTAGCCGGGGGTGGTGGCACAGGCCTATAGTCCCAGTACTTGAGAGGCTGAGACGAGAGGATTGCAGGTTCAAAGCCACCTGCAGCAATTTAAGAGAGACCCTCAGGAATTTAGCAAGACCCTGTTTCAAAACAAACAAAAATTAAAAGGTCTGGGAGGGTAACTCCGAGGTAGAATACTCCTGGGTTCAATCCCAGCCCCCCCCACACACTTATTTTACAAAATTATTTAGTGAGAAGAATGACTGACATTGCTGCTTAACCTCTTAAGCATCTCTTTAATGTTGGTTTCAACAGAAGAGAGCTGGATTCTCAAGCTTGCTCTGCCTTCAGTCTGTCATGATACTGCACGATGTGCTCATGAGCAAGAATCCATATGAAGAATAACAATTGTCTTAGTATTGGCATGAAAAGAGTTTTGACCTTGTGGACAACCCTGAAAGGGGTTGGGTCCAAGCTTGCTCCTGGAAAACCATTGTACTGGAGCCACGTAAGAATTGGAAAAGTGGGCTCATGCTTGGGACAGGTGGTTGAAATCCCGCTGGCCTTTCTCCTTTTCTGGCCTCAGGACTACTGTGTTTACTGGAGCTGTGGGAACACTCGCCTCTGTGTCTTTGCCTAGCTGCCCCTTCTCATTCTTTAGGCTTTAGCTTAAATACTCCCTCTGAGAGGCTGGCCCTGCCTGCCTGCCTGTTGAGAGCCAGGGTCCCTCGTTGTTTTGTAGCATAGAGCTCTGAAATGCCCTCTTCAGGACTTCAGCACGTTCATTTGTTTTTCTGTGTACTGGCTTACTATCCCTCTGACTGGGAAACTCTCTGAAGTCCAGCCCTGGTCTGTTTCACTCACCAACCTATTTCCAGCATCTGCTTTGAGCCCTTTCCTTCTCTCTTGCCTCATATTCAATCTATCTGCAATTTCAGTTGACTTCACCATCAAACTATATTGGGAATCAGATCGCTTCTCTCCTAATCCATCCTGCCACCTTGGTCTAAGCACCATGGCCTTCAAAAGACCTCGTTGCTGGGCCTGGTGGCACACACTTGTAATCCCAGTACTTGGGAGGCTGAGACAAGAGGATCGCAGGTTCGCGGCCAGCCTCAGCTACTTAGTGAGGCCCTCCGCAACTTAGTGAGACCCTGTTTCAAAATAAAGAATAAAAAATAGGGCTGGGGGTATAGCTAAGAGGTAGAATGCCCCTGGGTTCAATCCCCAGGATCACACACACAAAAAAAGACCTCGTATTATACAAGTTTCTGAATGAACTATCTCCTCCTTTCCTTTGTCCATTAGTCTGTACCTACACTCAATAGCCAAGATAATACTTTCAAAATATAAGAAAAAAAATCCAATCCACTCCTTCCCTTACTGATTCTAGTGGCTTCTACTCATTCTGGTGTGATATGATCTACTTCCGGTTTCCTTCTTTAGCCGTAATGAACAAGCTTATTCAGGGTCTTTGCGCGTACTGCTCCCTCTGACTGGAGTTTGTTCCTCTCAATGTCTCGCTGCTGCCCCACTTCCTTCAGGGCTCAGTTTAATGCCATCTTATTGGAAAGGGTTTCCTAACCTTGTTTCTACAAAATAGCAGCCTACTGCCTGCCAAGCTTTTTAACTATATATCATATGTTCATTGAATGACTGAATGAAGAGGTCACCTAAACTTTAGGAAACCCAGCTTCTTCCTTCAGATAATGAGAATAATTACGGCTCTCTTGTAGTCATGCTGTAGAATTAGAATAACAGAGAAGCCATTTCTCTGGCCTTCAGGTCTGGGTTGACACTCCTCCTAAATTCTCTCTAGCACATTGACATTACCTTGATGGTGACATTTATTACACAGTGTGAAAAGAACTTAATTATTTGCCTCCTTAACTAAGGATTATGTCTTGTTCACCCTCAAATTCTGGTGCCTAATCCAATGCCTCACCACATAGTAGATGCTCAATCAAAGTTTGCTAAATGAATTTAAGAAAGATAATGAATAAGTAGTGTTGAAGCTGAGGTTTTAAAACAGTAATTTATGAGCCAGGCATGGTGGCGCACACTTGTAATCCCAGTACTTGGGAGGCTGAGGCAAGAGGATCACAGGTTTGACGCCAGCCTCAGCAACTTAGTGAGACCCTCAGCAACTTAGTGAGACTCTGTCTCAAAAAAAAAAAAAATTGGGCTGAGGGTATGGCTTGGAGGTAGAATGCCTCTGGGTTCAGCCTCCAGAACCAAAAGACCCCAAAACAAACAAAAACAAAAGCAGCAATTTATGGTTCTGTGCATATGTAGGTTGGTGTATGAAAAAGGAGAGTTGTTCTCTTTTTTCAAATTGGACCCGAACTGGGGAACGTAGAAGATAAACAGAGAACATGCCTGATTGCAGTGATAGCATTTCAATTAATGAGCTAGTATAGGAAAAATATATACTTATTAGCTTGACATTATATCTGATCCCAGCTACACAGGTGACTTGAATAATTGCTGTTAAACTATGGAGATCTCCGTATAGGATGGCAGGGTAGTACTTTTAGTTTTTACTTGTTATAAATAAATGTTTACAAATTAAACCCCACAGCCAAGATGACTTTCTCTTGGCAATATATTTTCTTTCCTAATTGACTGAATTGGCTAATGACTTCCCCACCCCACTCCAACCTTTGCAAACCCATGCTGTGAACACACCGTGGTGAGGAAATCTGCTGGGTCCTGAGTGATCTATACTGCTTGGTTGGAAAGCGATGATGTAAGTTCCTTAGCTGACAGTTCCTAGCCATTGAAGTATAAATCCATTTCAGGGAAACACCTGTCAGATTTTCTTTTATTCCCATGAAAGAAACATTTTTATTTTTTGGTCATGGAAAGGAATTTTGCAATTTAGCCACAGAACCTTGGATAAGTTACATAATCTCTCTGAACTATAATTTCCACATTGAAGAACGGGAGGTTGTAAGAGATCTCTGAAGCATGCACAGGGAATTTTTTTTATTGGTACATCGTAATCATACATCATGATGAAGTTCAGAGTGATAGAGACACACATGCACACAGCACTCGGTGAGCCCCCCTCAATTCCCCAACTCCCACCCTGCTCCCTCACCCTCCCCTCGCACGATGTTGAGATTGGCATTGATAATTCTGTGTATGTACATCATGTCCTTCATCCAGTCTCCCTCCCCCACTTGCCTCCCTCCCTCACACCCCCTCCATCACTCCAGTATCGTTTCTCCTCCTTTGTCTAGAGTCCCTTTTGTATCTCAATTTCTACCTAGCTTCCAAATATGAGGAAAAACTTCTGGTCTTTCATTTTTTGTGACTGACTAATCTCACTTAGCATAACATTCTCTTTTGCTGAAGTCATACAGACTGCACCTGATTTATATCTGCAAGTTGGCAGGCCATCATTATGGAAACTGTGCTTGCATTCGTAAGAGATGACCTCCAAGGCACATGGGTCGCCTGTCTCTTTCTCCAGCACCTAGAAAAGTACCTGGTACATGGAGGGTGTTGTTCAGAACGTTGTGATACAAGTTGCTGAGAAACGGTCTTCTCTGTTTTGCATTTTCATAGAGTATCAGCTCCAAACTCAATACATGCTTATTAAACACAAAATGATTTCTTTTTTTAATAGAAAAAGTTTAGCATTCAATAAAATGTTAAGATAAAGCAATTCAAATTGTGGGTAAATTATTTATTCATTTAAAAATCAATAAATAACCATAAGAAAATTTACAACCCTGATTTCACCTTTCCCAGTCTTCCCTGAAAGCGCAGCCATGTGGGTCCTAGTTAATTGTTTTCATAAAATGATTTTTCATATAGACTGACAGCACAGAGGAGCAACCCAACAGAGCTCCAATCTGCAGATCTCAGGATATGGCTTTCACCACAGAACTCAGGGAGGAAGTGAGGTCCTGGGCCACTCATTGTTTTCAGGTCAGTAATGCAAATGTCGAATCAATAAGGAAGCACCACACCAATACAAGGAAAAGGCAATGTTTATGACACACTGTTTGCTTCCAGCAGAAGACAGACTCTTGTGAGAATCTTCTACTGTTCAGCCCAGCCAGAGGATTTGTGAGTCCTTCAGGTGGACACAGGATTGCCTACAGGGCTGTGACCCGAGTCACTAATATGCCACAGCTCTGTGGACATGTCATTTTCTCTGTGTCTTAATTTCTTGATATGACATATGAAAGATCTGTTGATGTCAATCTGCCTGTGTTAGGGAAACACAGTTTCCCTAATGACAGCCTGTCCACTTGCAGGTATAAATCAGGTGAAATCTGTCGAAACCTCAGCAAAAACCATTAATCTAGCCGGAAAAAGAATTTCCTGTTCATGCTCTGTGGACATGGCATGTCATCCTCATGAAAGACTAGCACATTTTTAAACAATAAACTCTACCTGTGTATCTAACTACTGCTTGTCATTCAAGGTCCAGCTCTCTGGTCACCCCCCCCATCCCCCGTGAGGCCAGTGTTGATCTCCCAGCTGAAAGTGAGATTTCTGCCCTCCTACAGCTGCATCTGTTTTTCTCCTGTGACCTTGAGAGTTTCTTCCTCCCATTAGTCACTGGAACCTGTGTTTTTGTTCTTCCTCTAGACGGGAGCAGGCACTGCTGTGACTATCGCTGCCTCCCTGGCAGAGCCCATCGCTTGCCAAGCAGATGTTTGGCAAGTAGTAAGTGGTTAAAAAAAAAGAAGTGTTGGTGGAACGAATGAATGAAGGAAGCATTAATCTAATATTTCAGAATTAAACATCACCTTTTCATTTGAATAAACTGTATTCGATTCAGCTTTAGGAACTAATTTATACAGAAGCCCTATGGCTCAGTTGATGGAGTTAGACCTGGAAGTTGGGAGATAATTCTTCCTGCTCGCTTACTAACGACCTTTAGAGGAAAACAGCTCATTTGTCATCTCTCTCCTGGAATAGCAAAACTGAAAGAGTCCAAAGTTCATTGAGTCCATTTCCTGAGACACTCCGAAGAAGAAGGACCTGTGTAGGTTGGCACTGTACTTTACTGGTCAGAGCAGACCTGGAACCTGCCTCCTGACCCTCACCTATGTGATATGAGGGAGAAATCAGGGCAGTGGGGCTTGGCTCAGTGGGGGCTTGGCTGGAAAGAGGGGCAAAGAAACTGTCTTGTATGATAGAACTGTTCTCTATCTTGAACCAGACTGGGGTTGTGGCGGTGTATACATGTAAAAATATGCCTTCCTGTTATATGACTAAGATTTGCACATTTTGCTGAATGTAATATTACATCATAGTAAAAAAATAAATGCAGTATTTTAATAAAATTACCTAGCGCTTCATTCATTATTTTAACATTCATATTTCTTAAGTGTTTGCAATTTTTCTGATTACAAAATAATAGATATTTAATAAAAATTCCACCATACCAGAAATGTAAAACCTTAGAAAATGAATATCTTTCAAAATGTCATTCCCCAGAAAGAAAACATTGTTAAAAATTTATTATACCCAGGTTGTATTTTTATATGAAAAAGTAGCTCCTTTGAGAGCACAGAAGTGCTAAGTGTTGTCACCTGGCACCTAATTTCTAAGAAATAGTGTGAACCCTGGAAAAGTTCCCCAGCGCTGGTAACTGAGAGGAGACTGTGCCTTGCTTCTTAAGCTACCTGGTCTTCTCTGGGTCTTGGACAAGTTCTGGTTTTTTCCACGTTTTACTTTTCCCCACACTCCAGAGATTTGGACTTTTTAAAAACCTTCTTTTCAGGTAAAAACAAAAAATCATTCTGTATCCACCTCCTGAACTGACTAAGCAAGTATTAGAATTTGTGCAGGGTATGATGGTGCCCGCCTATAATCCCAGTACTTGGGAGGCTGAGACAGGAGGATCACATGTTCGAGGACAGTCTCAGCAGTGCAGTGAGATTCTCAGCAACCTAGTGAGACCCTGTTTCATAACAAAAAATAAAAATAGGGCTGGGGATGTAGTTCAGAGGTAGAATGTCCCTGGGTTCAATCCCCAGTAACACACACACACACACACACACGCACGCACGCATGCACGCACGCACGCACACACACGCACACACACACACACACACACACACACACACATTAGAATTTCACCAGTTCTTCCAATCATTGAAGGTCCCAAAGCAGGTTTATGTTTCTGCTCTGTTTCAAAAATTTGTTACTAAACACTATAATGGATGAAAAAAAAAAGAGTGGAACATGAGTAACCAACCCAGGGATCCAACAAAGTTTCAGGGACCTGGAAACACAGGTGTCCTCGTACTTCTTCATAATAAGGACGAAGCAAGGTTTTAAATTCCCACATACTACCACTCAAAGTCGTAGAGGATAAGCAGTTTATTTTGTTTCTTTTTGAGTCTCACACATTGGGTAGGAAGGTAAGGAGGTCATGAATTAACTTGTCTGCTTGGGCTTCAAACTTTGTCAGTTCTTCCTATTTCTCTTCCTTCTGGAATCACAAAGCCATTAGGTGGGTCTAAGCACCATAGGTCAGAGCCTGGAGCATCCAGTTGTGCCAGAAAGCTCAAGGAATTCTCAAAGAATGGAAGGACACACCGAGAAGACACAGAGCATCAACATGAACAATGATAGCAAAGGATTATAACCCACTGAAGAGATAGGAAGCTATGAGTCGCTGATGAATAAACTGAATGTATGAAGAGCAGGGTACGTACATACTTTCAAGCTACCTCCCCACAAAATACTGTTAATAAAAGAGGTGGAAAGAGTAACTTTACAATGGCTAGGTCTGGCAGACTTTAATCAAAAAGTGACCATCAAAAGTAATTGTTATAGTTAGATATAAAATGTCCCTTAAAGAGCTTATTTATTAATATTCAGGGTAGATATAGTGGAGTCATGAGGATTGTAATCCCAACAGTGGATATAATGGATTTATCTGTGTGGAGACCCAGGCCAGTAGAGTGTGGCTGGAAGTGGGTCCCTGGGGGTGCAGCCTTGGGGATTATATAAAGGGTTCCTCCTCTCCCTGCGCTCTCTCTCTCTCTCTCTCACACACACACACACACACACACACACACACACACACACACACTTCTAGCCTCTATGATATAAAGAGCACAACCCATGTGCTTTCTCCGTCTCCTTCCACCGTGCCCTGAGATCTGCGGTCCCCCACTTCACATGGACTGAGCCTGAAATTGTAAGAAAATAAATCTTCTTTCCTCTAAGTTGTGTGGTCAGATATTTAGGTTATGGCTGCAAGGATGCTGACGATACAGTAATAGACCATGCTGGGCTTGGTGGTGCACGCCCATAATCCCAGCACTTGGAAGGCTGAGACAGGAGGAGTGCAGGTTTGAGTGCAACCTAGTGAGATGCTCAGCAACTTAGCAAGAACCTGTTTTAAAATAAAAATAAAAAGGTATGGGGATGTAGCTCAGTGGTAGAATACCCCTGAGTTCAATCCCCAGTACAAAAAAAAAGTAATAAGACAAAATAGAAAATCACAGTCCACTAGATTGGATACAAATGGAAAGTACACAGCGTCACTCTATGATATCCCTGTCAGAGATGAATAACCTAGACCTTATTGTGAGGAAACACCAGAAAATCGAATCTGAGAGATATTTCTACAAAAGAACTATCCTGCAATCTTCAAAAGATTCAAGGGTATGAAAGTGTCTCAAAAAGAAAATAAAGAGACATGTATTGCATGACTCTGACTGCATTCTTAGCAATTGGTGAAATTTCAGTGGAGCCTGAAAATGAAATGGTAACAATTTGTGAATGCTAATTTCCTGTTTTAATAGTGACAGTCATGGGGGAGAATTTTCTTGTTGTTTGGAAATATGACACTCTAAAGTATTTGGTGGTTAAAAAGTACCATCATTTCAGCAAGTTATTCTTAAGCGGTTCTGAGGGTGTACAGTTTACATGCAACTCTTCTATAAGTTTGAGATTATTTCAAAATTTAAAAAATTCTACTCTAAGGCAATGATTTAAATAGATCCTTCAGATAAGATTCTACTTTAAGTAAAAAAAAAATAGTCTATTTGACTTTCCCTTCTGCTCCTAATATTATTTGAGAGTAAGTGGTTGTTAAATAAAGGGGATTATGTAATGTCACAATTTTGAGGAAGGCAGGGGAATTATCAAACCCATTTTGCTTCCATGTTAACATCTGCTGATGTTATTGAACCAGACCCAGTTTGCCTGCCACACACAGTATGCTCATCACTGAACCCAGTTTTGCAAAAGAGAAGTTTAAGCCAGGTGTGGTGGTGCACATTTATAATCCCAGTACTTGGGAAGCAGAAACAAGAGGAAGTTCCAGGTCAGCCTCAGCAAATTAGCAAGACCATTTTAAAATAAAACTAAAATAGGGCTGAGGATTTAGCACAGGGGTAGAATTCCCCTTAGTTCAATCCCCAGAGTGGAGGAGGAGGAGGAGGAGGAGGAGGAGGAGGAGGAGGAGGAAGAGGAGGAGGAGGAGGAGAAGAAGAAGAAGAAGAAGAAGAAGAAGTAGTAGTAGTAGTAGTAGTAGTAGTAGTAGTAGTAGTAGTTTACTCTCAAGGTGGCCAAGCACAGAGGTGGGAGACCCAAATCTCAAATCTGCCTTCCCAAGGATAGGGTTTGGATATATTTATGGGCTAAAGAAGCAGGGTGCAAGGTGATTTGAGGTGGAATAATCAATAATTTGCACATATGTAATCAATCTTCATGACTCTTTATGAGATGAATGCTTGGAAAATGGCAGAGTTAGCAAGATCTGACACCCAAAGGTCACTCACTGGACACTTGCACAGCCCCAAGTGAAGAGCCAGTGCCTTCAACAGAAGCAGTCTTCAAGTCCCTTACAAGTCACCTAGGCATTGTCATCGTGGCCCACAGCCAGAGGTGTTATTTACAGCAGTGCTAGTGGAAGACTGATCAAATATTGCTCAGCTGTGCGGCTTCTGTGTCACATCCCCCCACCTTCCCACTGCTGCCACAGGCTAAGCCACATACATGTCAGAGACACTCCTGGGCTTGGTTGGCATGCCTTTTGTCTTGATATAGAGCTCAACTTCTGGTCCTGTGGCAATAAGTTGCTGGTTGACCTAAAAGGTGGAAGGTAGCAAAGGAAAGGCCAGCAGATCCAGTTTTGTTTAATAATGTTCATTGTATGACTCTCTTATTGCTGGGTATAAAGTTCTCTTTGGTGGTATTTAGCCAAATCAATTGTCCTTTAGAGTGCAGAGCCCAGGTTCACCAGGGGATGAAGTACAAGACCTGTATTCTGTTCTCTGTGCCTTCTTCAAGCTGGCTAACATTCCTAAGCTTTGACTTTCCTGTTGGTTGAATGGGAAAAAATCAAAGATAAAAATCAAAATTTACAAAATACCCTTTTTGGAGGGTACTGGGGATTGAACTCAGGGGTGTTCTACCTCTAAGCTACACCTTCAGCCCTTTTTGTTTTTACTTTGAAACAGGGTCTTGCTAAGTGCTGAGACTGGCCTGGAACCTGTGCTCCTTCTGTCTCAGTCTCCCAAGTACTGGGATTACAGGTGTGCACCACCGAGCCCAGCTAACAAGATACCTTTCTTGATAGTCTCTTAGTAAAAGTCATAATTGACTTGAATAGATACATAAATGATGCAGTGTAATTCAGTTAAAAGAAAACAGAGTGGGGCATGAAAGAGTGGCGCCCAGTCCTCTTGTTTTCACTAACGAACTTTGCAACTTTAGACAATTCACTTTCTGGGCCCTAGTGTCATCGTGTGTCAAGTGTAAATGATAATATCTATCTGTATATGTAAGAACACAATAGCACCAGGGGATTTAAATGAAACTTGAATTTAAAAAGTTACTTAGTTGCTATACAAATTTAATTTTATTAAATTTATCAGATTTTTAAAAAAATAATGTCATCCTTAAAGTTCATTTATGGGAACATTTTCTCTGTGGAGAACAATTAAAAATAGGACCATATAATACTTACTTCTAAAAATGACTACAACTCCTGGGATAAACTCAGTCCCTTAATGAAATCAGCTATAGAGCAAAGAGTGTAAGAGCATTATTCCAACTATTTAATGCCCAATTAAATAGAGGATGGCCTATGAAAATATGGAGGGAAATGTTCAGGCAGTATTATCAGAGGGGAAGGGGTCATGAAAGTACCCCTACAAAGAATTGAAAAACAATATTAAAATCAACCAGCAGTTGATCTTTTTTTTATCACTCTCTGTGCTGGTGACTGTAAACCAGATCAGTGATAAGATACAATCCCCCTCAGGATGGACCACAGCTCTGCCCTTCCCCTTGTTATGCCCCTGTATTCAGGAATAGAGACAGAATTTCATTCTTGCAAGGAGAATTCACAGGCTGTAGCATACAACTTCTCTTTATGCCCATCTACCCCATTAAGCAATACCTGTTTGACCTTCTTGACCCTACATCCAGAGGTGCATATAAGATTACCCACAGAGAGATGAGGCTCTGCTATTCTGACTTGCAGCACAGTTTCCAAAGATAAAATCAAGGGAGGCAAGCGTCTCCTGAAAATGTGAAAACTGGCTTTGATTGAGTATGAAATGATATAAAACTCTTTTATGTGGGTGACCATATTTATCTATGACTTGCTTTTGCTTCACATTTTAATGTTGAAATATTTTCTTTCATTTCTTCTCACTAAGGAAACTATTCTTTTTGACTCCTCACAGTGGAACCAGCTAATGAATCATTTATAACTTGCCATGAACAGTCACGTTCTAATTTTTATATCTAGACAGAATCTCTATGTCTTTTTTAGCCATAGAGTATAGGAATTTTCCCTGCTCTCTGGTTTCTTTTACATCCTAAGAATTTGAAAAATTCAAGAACAGAATTTAAACATGAAGCTGAAAACTTTCTTATAGAAAGTAATAACTAGATGTTTTTAAAGAATAATATGTATTTGCAAGCTTATTGGCTTTTCTTGTTTTAATTTCTGGTATCATATATTTCATTTTGAGAACTTAGTCACTCATTATGTCCATATTTCCTTTAAAATCTATAAACATATGTATAAGAGCTGTTTTAAATTCTTGTTTGCTAATTACAGCACCTTGGTCATCTTAGGGTCTGTTTTTATTGACTTCCAATACCACCCCCCACTTTCTGTCATGAGATCTTATCCTTTGGATCTTTTTTATAAGATAAATATTTAGTAATTTTTTAATTGTATGTTGGACATTTAACGTGCTTCATTTTTTAAAAATTTTGAGACAGGGTCTCGCTAAGTTGCCCAGACTGGTACCGAATTTGCTATCCTCCTGCCTCAGCCTCCCAAATAACTGGGATTACAGGTGTGCACCACTGTGCCCCACACCATGCTCCATTTTCGAGTATATTTTTCTTGCAGGAAGGCATGTTAAATTTGTCGCAGTAGGCAATAATTTACTGGCAGATAAACTGGGTCCCTTTGGGACTGTTTTTAAGCTTTGTTAGTTGGAGTCAGATGTAGCCCTTAGTCCAGGGCTAGAGTCTTCATGGGCTCCCAGCAGAAAGCCTGTGGTATTCAGGAAGATCTCCTCACTTTGGTCAGATCGCTGTGGGTCCCTGTGATGGTGTGACCTCTGGAGCTTTTCTTGAGAAGTCCACTTGGTTGGGCTCACAGCAATACCGTGCTCCTTTCTGGCAGGTCTGAGTATCTCCTGTGCATAACCACCATTGTACTTGGCCAAAGACAATAGGACTTGTGGGTGGATTTCTTTTTTTCTTTCTTTTTTTTTTTTGCGGAACTGGGGATTGAACTCAGAGGCATTCTACCTCCAAGCTACACCCCCAGCCTTACCTATTTTTTATTCTTTATTTTGAAACAGGGTCTCACTAAGTTGTGGAGGGCCTCACTAAGTAGCTGAGGCTGGCCGTGAACCTGAATCCTCTGGTCTCAGCCTCCCAAGTACTGGGATTACAAGTGTGCGCCACCACGCCGGGCTTGTGGGTGGATTTCTGAAGCCCCTTTTCTGTGTGACTCCACCTTTCTGGGACCCGTCTCCAAAGTTCAGGCTGTCTCAGCACCCCAGACTCTGATCTTTGCTCCTCAGCAGAAACTGCTCTCTCAAGCCCCCACGCCCCATCAGATGGGGCCTCTGGCTAAAGGCCACTCATCCAAGTCTTACTTAATGCACTTTTCTTCTCTTAGGAATTATGCCTGTTGTCCAACATCTTAAAGTTGGACAATAGTTACTTAATATATTTACTTTTGTATTTTTAAAGTATTGATCTAGACCTTTCAATACCAAAAGCCTAAGACTCATTTTCTTGCTTATATACCACTGTCTTCAATGTATTCATACACACACACACACACACACACACACACACACACACACACACAAAACACAACACACACACTGGATATTAAACCCTGGGGCAGTTTACCTCTGAGCTACACCACCAGTCATTTTTATTTTTTAAACAGGTTCACATTAAGTTGAGGAGGGCCTTGCTAAATTGCTGAAGCTGGCCGTGAACCTGTGATCCTCCCGTCTCAGCCTCCTAAGTACTGGGATTACAGGCGTGCACTACCACATCTGGTTATGTATTCATAACTTAAAAATACTTTTTATTGATCTTTTAATAAGTGTTATCTATAGCATTGTTTTCAAAAACATGTTCCATGAAGAAGTCAAATGGTTCTGAGGCAAAATAGACTTGGAAATGCACTTTTCTTGTAGCAGGACAACTCAGTCTTAGAAAGCTGACATGGATTGCATATTTTCAAGGGTCCACGTTATCTGTATTTTTTAAGTCACTTGACCACAGAATCCATTTTTAACATCAGGTATTGTGGGAGTAGTTTAGACCATGGACCACTTTTTGGAAATGGTGCTCTGTGGCTGCTATTTATTAATTTTATTAAAAATTTATATGCCTAATTAAAAGTAAACATGTTTACAATTATCTTTTAAATTAATTTTTAGATGAAAAGTAAACTTAGCTTCTCTTTCTTCTCTCTAATAATCTTCTCTCTAATAATCTTCCATTCCAGATTATCCCAGAAGTCCTTCAGAAATATATGGAGATTTATGTGGACATATACATAGATTCTCAATGGTATTTGCTATTGGCCCATTAAACATTTTGTTTGTTATGAAAAAAAAGAAAAATTTTAAAAGAAGTGCAATTTTACATTATGAAAGTATGTATTTCATTTTGACATTGTTTTCCAAAAGAAAAATGCATTTTAGACATTATAAAATAAAGCCAGCATTTTTCATTCTGTAAAGTTACCATCTTATCACGCTGTTTGATAAATGAAGTGTCAGGAAGGACGTGAGAATGACGACCTTCGGCAGCAGCAGCAGCAGCTGGATCTCTTCTTTACCATTAATAATTAAATCTTTTTAAGTGTTTCTTATAGAGCAATCCTCCTCCTCTTCCAACATACTCACACAAAGCTTTGAGCACTGCTGACTGGGGGGCAGCTCCTTGCTGTCACATGTCTGAGAATGATATAGAAAGAGCAGAGATGCAGCAGACAGGAGGACGCTTGACGGAGATTCAAGACTCAGGCACAATTTGGCTCTTTGATGAACCTCTGCCAAGCAGCTCTTCTCCCTGGACCTGTTTCTCAAACAGGAAAATGAGTTCTTTGGACTGGATGATTTTAGAGTTACCTTCTAGCTCTTACATTCTACAAATCTTGTTGAAAAATGCTGCATTGACTACAAAGCGGTAAGAATGTCATTTCTATAAAGCATTGCCTCTCCAGCTAGAAGTAGGAAAGAAGTGTTCTAAAAAACAATGGAAAATATGGCTGTCAAGCAATTCATGGTCTCATTTTAGCTTTACACCTGTAAACAGAGAAAGTTCTTACTCGTCAAGTTTGGCCTTCAGGACTTAAATAATTCCCCTAATCACAATCAATTTGTCATCTGTCAAAACTGCACATTTTAGTTCTTGCCAAGTGACAAAGGTGATGGCCTTTCTTCTGCAACTTTATTTTGACTCCTTCCTACTGGTGGCAGAAGATTAGAAGGCAGGAGAGAGACTTTTTCCCCAAAGACGCAATGGATTTTGCAGAGAACCAGAACAAAAGGTTTCTGAATCCCTAAATGAAGCCAGGAGGAAAAAAAAGTCATTCTGATTTCAGTTGCTAACAAAGGCAGAGAAAGAAAAATCCAGTTGCTATGTTACTTCTCCATAAGCCAAGCTCAGCACAAAGTGAAAAAGGATTTCCTGATACAGCTCCACATTATCTTCCACTGCATTATTGGTTTAGATTATAACAGAAGGAAAGAATCAAAGATCAAAGCTGTGGCTTTCTCTGGAGCCTCAAATGCACCCCGACTGCATCTATCTGCGTGTGCATTATATACGGACATTCTTAGGAATGCTCTGTGCTCCTGTCCTGCCCGGGGCCAGGTGAACCTGGATCATTGCCAGGTGTAACTCCGGGGTTTTGCTGTCTTAGGCAATGTGTTTGCCTAAAGCTGCAGAGAGCAGCAGGAAGCTGTGGTCCAGCCTGCACCAAGACTCTCAGTTGGAGGTGCAGAAGGAGGGCCAGGCCTGCAGGGTGAGGAGACTCAAGTTCTAAAGCAAGGAAGATGAGGAACAGATCTGAGAGCAGGCATAAGGTAGGCGTGGGAAGGGGTTCACAAAGAAAATCAGGAGGAAGATGTAGAGCCTGATGCACATGTGCGCACGCACGTGTGTGTGTGTGTGTGTGTGTGTGTGTGTGTGTGTGTGTGTGGTGTGTATTAATTACTCTGACTGACTGGTCATGGGGCTTAGGTGAATCCTACCCACCATTCCTTCTAATACTTTTTTTTTCTTTACACTGCTGGGGATTGAATCCAGGAGCACTCTACCATGGAGCTACATTCCAGCCCTTTTTCTTTTTTATTTTGAGATAGGGTCTTGGGAAGTAGACCAGGTTGGCCTTGAACTTGAGACCCTCCTGCCTCAGCTTCCAGAGCAGCTGGGATTACTGACATGTGGCACTGCCCCTGGTTTCTCGCAGTTCTTGCCCACATGATACTTAGCCTTAGAAAGCGAAGCAGAGATGTGTCTTCCCCTTGCTGGCTGATTGATTTCAGCTTGCTCATTTTGAAATCTTCAAGAGCATAGTTGCTAAACACAGGGACTTAGGCAAAGACTGACACTCACTAGCTACATCATCTGGCCAAGATGTTTAATTTCTCTGAATTTGTTTCCTCCTGAGTAAAATGAGGAAAGTAAATGTAATAAAATTAAAATAGATGAGAATAATAACCTCCACCATAAGGTGGAGATAGGTATTGAATGAATGAATACAAATAACATACTTAGTACCTGGCATATCAGAGGTAATGGTAGAGGTGCTATGATTACATCCTATTGCCCTCTAGTTTTGTCTGCTCTCAGTACTAGTCTTAGTAGCTACTGGTAAGCTTAGTAGCTCAAAAGGACATGGATCATGCCCTTCAGGTTCATGGTGTATCACATAGCAGAGAACCTGGCTTATGGTAGAAATTAACAGATATTTGTTGAATGAATAAATAAAGAAACTGACCAGCACTCTTGGACAACTGTTTCAGTATTTGTGGGGCAGCCATCAAAAGTGTTATGCAGCCATCAGAGTCCCGAGGTGAGAGGCTCTGAGTGATCGGTTGGCCAGGGACTCTGAAACATGCTTGAGCATTCATTTTATATGGGCTGGCTTATATAGACAAATGTATTTGCTTTTTCTGTTTCCAGCACTTTGGATCAAGTCTCTTTTATATGTGTGTGGGAGTGTAACATGTGTCCCTTTTTAGTATTTTCACACAAACATTTTTAAATTTGTGGTGCTGGGCCAGTAGAGTAGTAATATCACTTTGTCCTATCTTCCAAATTATTCCCCAAAGACAGCAATTACAATAGGCATTTCACTTCATCTGCTCTTCTACAATAGATAGTATGTGTACACAGACGACTCATTATCCCAACACACATTTTCCACACCAAGTTCAGCCACTCAAAATCTTGTTTAAATTTCTTCTCATGGAATGCCTGACACATTTTCATGTATCTCATGGGGCTTCATTTCATATGCAAGGAAAAGAGAGGAGAGATGGGAAAGCAGAAGGAGGCACATCAGAGGTGGTGCAAACAGCAGGCCCAGGAGAGGGGGAATGTGCTGTAGGAGGAAGAGGCAGATGACAGAGAGGAGTCCTGGAGATGAAGGAGGTGGGAAGGACAGCAGCTCGTCACCATCATGCTCCCACAACATGCTGTCCATATTCCTCATTATAGCACGCACCATTTTTTTATGAATTTTTTATTTTTTTATTTATTTATTTTTATTTTTTTGTGTGTGTGGTACCGGGGATTGAACCCAGGGGCGTTCTACCTCTGCGCTACACCCCCGGCCCTATTTTTTATACTTTATTTTGAAACCAGGTCTCACGAAGTTGCAGAGGGCCTCACTAAGTAGAGAGAGAGAAAGAAAGAGAGAGAGAGAGAGAGAGAGAGATGGGGGAGAGAGAGAAAGAGAGAGAGAGAGAGCTCTGAGGCTGGCCGCGAACCCGGATCCTCTGGTCTCCGCCTCCCAAAGTACTGGGATTACAAGCGTGCGCCACCACGC